>CATIWJ010036944.1:0-40310 GCA_949640765.1 Croton laevigatus | reverse complement strand
AATCTTCGCGAAGCTATGAGATTGCTGGGTGTATTAAAAGAATGTGGATTTAAGCCTGATTGCTTTGTTTATAATACAATTATGAAGGGTTATTGTATGTTGAGTAAAGGGAGTGAGGCTATTGAGGTTTATAAGAAAATGAAAGATGAAGGTGTGGAGCCGGATATTGTTACTTATAATACATTGATTTTTGGGTTATCGAAGGCTGGGAGAGTTGATGAAGCTAAGAAGTATTTGACAAGAATGGTGATATCGGGTCATCTTCCCGATGCGGTTACTTACACTTCGTTGATGAATGGAATGTGTAGAAAAGGGGATGCAATAGGTGCATTGGCATTGCTGGAGGAGATGGAAATGAAAGGGTGTAGTCCGAATTCATGCACATATAATACATTGCTTTATGGGTTGTGCAAGAAGAGATATTTGGAAAAAGCAGCTGAATTGTATCAGCTGATGAAAGATGGCAATATGAAGCTTGAGACAGCTTCTTATGCAACATTTGTTAGGGCTCTTTGTAGAGAGGGTATGGTTGCAGTGGCTTATGAGGTTTTTGATTATGCTGTCGAGAGTAAGAGTTTAACCAATGTTGCTGCTTACACAACACTGGAGAGTACACTCAAGTGGCTAAAGAAAGCTAGAGAGCAAGGACTAGCGGTATAATTGGTACGTTGGATTCCGTTTTACGAGTTATATCTATAGCACATAATTCATGTTATTTTCCAGTGTCTGATGTGACGTTGGTAATTAATTTATTTGATACAATATAAGCAGTAGTTTTGAGAAACACCCTGTAATTTAATTCTTTTGCTTAAAAAAGTGGCTAGTTGATGCGCAGTATGCCAAATTTGATTCAGCTTTAGCTTGTTAATTGAAAAACTCAAAACTTTTCTAGAAACTTCTGTGTTATGCTAATACACTGATAATATTTAAGCTAGTCTATCATGTGAGATATATATATATATACATATTAGGAATGCTTACACTAAAATACATCAATTAGTTTTGCAATCTATATATCATTCTATCATACCAGTATCAATACTACTGCTGCAATGACGTTCTGTTTGGATGTAATTCAGATTGTGGATTCAGTAATTGCACTCTTTCGAGTGGATTTCACTGGAAGAGGAGAACTTGTAGAACGCCAGGTCTCTTAACAACCTTCTCAGAAATGATCATGTCAGACTTCAAGGTAGAAATACGCATATACTTCAAAAGTTCAGTAAATTGCTCCTTTTGATGGGCTTCCCGTCATCACGAAATCTACAATTTATATTACAAGTTAATTAATTTTGGGTGATTTACTCATCCATTGTAATTGGTTTATGTGGTCCATCAATATATTATTTGCAAATTACAAATTCAATAGAGGAGATTATTAGGAAAATTTTGGAATACAGTTTTTTCCCACCAATTAGTGCAAATACACTACTTCCAAATACTGCTTTAATTCCTTGGTTATTGTTGTATTGCTTAGACTTTATTCTTTTAACACTGCAGAAGGAAAAACAGAATGGTTGCTTTGAGTTCATATTTTAATTGCTCTTTTCCAGTAATATGGGTAATTCATTCAGTTCAAGATATGATACAACAAGTGAAATTTGGCAATCTCATTTGATATATGTGTTTGGCGTACGTAGTGACTATTGTGCAGTTTTTGTTCCTTACTCGGTATATTGTCACGTTCTTTCACAGCTTCAATTATGCGCTGTCTATGGACTTTATTTTCTACTTACACCCAAATACAATTTAAAAGCAACATTTAACAGGTATATCCACATGCATTAAATAAATAAAAAATTCCCTTCAAAATTGCACTTGAAGAACTATTTAATTTTCAATTATTATTAGCTTTTGCTTTGCTGTTACCATTGCTATGGTTGAATTATTTGCAATAGATTAGTGAACTACATGTTTAAAATTTAGTTTGACATGTAAAAGAAAGGGAAGAAGGATTCATAATAAATTTGATTCGGTGCTTTACTTTGTCTATGTGTTTGTTTATTTGTCTAGAGTTTGTGCTTTGGTGATGCAGAATGAAAGTATGTTCATAAGCTTGAATTGGTAATTATATTGCGATTTCATCATTTTCTTGAAAAATAATACAATATGAAACAAAAATAATTAAATAGCTTTCTTACATTCTGCATTTGCTTATCTTATTTCATTTAGTTCTGAACTTAGTTTTATTTATTGTCATATTGAATCTAGTACATTAAAAATAAGAATGCACCTATCAAAAAAAAAAAAAAATATAAGCAGACACCATTCAAGCAAGTAGACTTCCTACCTTCACGTATTCTATGAACATATCAAGTGCGAAAATATAAATATTTTAGAGTTTTTCAAATCATACTCACAAACTTCTCAATATACATAGAAAATTAATCAACATTAAAACCTATTTGACATAGTTGGATTATGATTTTAAAATTAATTTGTACATGAATTTCTAATAAAATTTATAAATTTAATGTGTTAAAATAATCAATTTGAATTTTAAATCTAAATTTCTTTTGCTTTCCACATATGACAAAGTTGATAAATAAATGAATTCCACTTATTTTTATGAATTCACTCTTATTTCAGACATTGTTGGCAACTTCTTTTTAAGTAGTTTTCAGAGAAATTTTTTTCGTTTTATGGCTAAAATAGCTTTTCTGGTTGCATTTTTTTAAACAATTACTGCAAACAAGTGATAATTATTCAAATAGTTTAGCAAATAATCTGCTACAGGCTTTGCCATTGGCGTTGAAGGAAGCTATATATATATATTTTTTAGAATGATATCAAAATTCAAAACCACTCAACGCTCATTTAACCAATAAAAACAAACAAACGAACCTCAAATCGAACGGCCATAACCGTCCATAGCGGCAAATTTCCCTCCATATTTGTCTCTATGGAGTCATCATCACCAATTCTCCTTTCCCTCTGGTTGGTTTCATCCATTTCGATCACCATCTTTGCTTTCATTTCTGTTGATTCTCTCCCTGCATTTCCTTTTTTATTTTTTTTTTAAAGTTATGGAATGAGAGATTTGCGAATTTAACATTTCCTTTGTCAAATTTTATTATTGGATCAAGCAATCTTCATCTTTTTTGGAAATGAAGAAAAAAGAGAAAGAGGAGGACAGAGTTGAAAGGATCATACGTAGTCTTCTCAAACTTCCTGAGAATCGAAGATGCATTAATTGCAATAGCTTGGTAATGTTGTTGTTTTTTTTTTTCAAATTTGAATTGATTATATATTTTTTCTACGCATAGAAATTTTCATTTCATTTAGTTCACAATTCAGAGCTTTCTATGATAGAAACCGTACATTTTCTCTGGTTCTGATATATTCGAATGCATTCATCTTCGATTTCTTAAACCACGGTTACAGGAAAAGAAAAATTAGAGAAAAAAGGACGACCAAAATTCAATTTGATCTTATTTCTTCTACAAACTAACACATTTTGATTGCTTCAGGGACCACAATATGTCTGCACAACATTCTTGACATTTGTTTGCACAAATTGCAGTGGGGTGCAGTAAGTGTTCGAAATTATGCCGAAATGAATTTGTTTAATGCTTGTTTTTAAGTTAGAGAAAGAAAAAAATTTATTATGCATAATTGCAGTCGGGAATTCACACATCGAGTCAAATCGGTGTCGATGGCTAAATTTAAAGCAGAGGAAGTCAGTGCACTTCAAGCTGGAGGGAATGAGGTATAGTCAGATTAATTTTGTTCTTGAAAAATGGCAACTGAATTTCAATTTCAAGATTTAACTTGCAATTTTTTTTTGTTTTGATAGAGAGCAAGACAAATTTATTTCAAGGACTGGGATCCTCAGCGGAATTCCTATCCTGATGGCAGGTGTGGTTCTGCATATATTAACTTGAATTTGGAAATCAATCTGTAATATATTTCTGATTCATATATTTTCTTGCAGTAATCTTCATAAGCTTCGAGATTTTATCAAGCATGTTTATGTGGATAGAAAATATTCTGGTGAAAGAAGTACTGAAAGGCTCCCAAGGTTGAGATTGGTAATACCCTCAATGCTTATATGGATAGAAAATGTTCCTTCTGTTTTCATTTTCAACACCATTTAACATCCTTTATGCTCTTATACAGAGCGAAAAGGGGGAATCTTATGAGAGCAGGAAGATTGTTTTATACAGTGGTCAATTGAAAAGCCCTAGCTACAAGGATAGATACGAAAATAGAGAAAGATGTCGTCCTGGTGGAAGAAGTGATGACATAAGTTTAAAATATAGTTATGATGAAAGAGGCAGCCCTCGTTATGGCCTAGATAATTCGATATATGGAGGTTTAAAGAAGAAACCTGTCCAATTTGAAATTGTTGATGACAGGTTTCGAGATGAAAGAACCACTGGAAAGCAATCTGATAACCGTAGGTTTTCACATAGAGAAGCTAGGTTTGGAAGCTTGTCACCTGACCGTCAAAAGAACATGGTCCAACCTACTAAAGAAAGTCTAGGGGAGAGGCCTCTGCAGGTTGGTGAATCTTCTAAAGCAACTGACAAGAAAGATGGTGATGATTCTGATCACAATCAGGTTAAAAGTTGCTTATAGATTACAATGTTATTTTTTATTATTCTAATGAAATGTGATAGGCCCATGGGACTTGGATAAGTTCTTTATGTACTGTTGTAGAACAAGTTATTTTGTTAATTTTAGTTATTCTTTGCTAATTTTTCTGAATGATAATGAAAGCTTCACTTGTGATTTGTTCTTATTGTAGGCAATTAAAACTTCTGGCAGTAAGGGATCGAGTGATGGAAAGGAAGTAGAAGTCAACAATCAGCTAAGTTTGATTGATTTTGATTCTGATCCCTCACCTTCCGATGCTGTGGCAGCACCAAAAAAAGGGGAAAATCAGCAACCAAATCTTGGAGTGAATAACAACTCTAAAGAATCTTCCACAAAGCAGAATGCACAACCAGCTCCAAAACCAAATACATTGGAGTTTTTGCTACAGGAGTTGTCAGTTCCTTCTGTTGAACCTTCTGCTACTGTATCCGAAGAATTAAACAATGACAATTCTCCAACTACATCTGGAGGCGATATGCTCACAAGTGACGGCCTTTTGATGTTAACTTTCCATGACAATATTGGAGCTTCTACAAATGCACCAGTAGGTAATGTGCCAATGGGTGTTGTTTCACCTGTTGCACCTTCTGTGCAAATGCCAGCAGCAATACCCAGTTGTTCTGATGTTTCTGCAATTGCATCCGGAGAAGGCATCTCTGGTGCTACACCTGCAGAACAAACATTATCACTACTTGATGCTTTGGATTCTACAACTCCACCAGTTACTAGTATGCCTCTGCAACCATCTAATGTAGGTCCTTTAAAAGCTTTTTCTGATATTTATGGTGATGGATGCCCATTTATGATTCCAAAAAATGGCTGCAGGTTACCGGCTTGCAGCAGCATCAGCTTACTGCATTTCCTCCTGCAGATGGTAGGCCTAGTGGACAATGGACTAGTAGTACAACAGCTGGAGGTCCAAATAACCAGGTTACATTTCCATTAGTTTTCAAGTTCTGGGGAAACTAAAAAAGCATAGAATTTTGTTTTTGATGGTTCCACATGAGATTTTTTTTTTTTAAAGTTCCAAGAGATATGCATCAGATAAATTTTTATACCCCCCCTCAATAGACCTTAGCACAACAAGAAAGCTTGTGCGGGGTATCCACATGCAAAAATTCGTTCTCTTATATTTGTGCTTATATTTATTCACATACAGCCATTGACTTCAATGCATGCGCCAAATGCTCAAGGCCTCTGTACTTCTACTGAACACTCTTCGCAGGATACCTCAAACACAGTCCAGGACTCCACTTCTGGAAATAAATCTCAGCATTTTTCATTGGAAATGAAGTCTATTGGAAGAAAAGAACTTCCAGTGGTAATTGCCTTATCTTGCATTGATGTTACATTTTGGTTATCGGCATTTGTTGATAATATTTGTTTATTGTCTCTACAGGACCTCTTTGCAGCAAGCTATTCACAAACACCTGGATCAATAGCTGCTTGGCAAAATCCTATACCACCTTATGGCACTGGATACAACATGCAATATTATCCCAACTCAGTGGTATCTAGTAAACATGATGATCCGGCAGAATAACTTCTGTTTTGTTTCCTTTTCCAAATCATACTAACAATAACATTTACCTAATTTTTGTTTTTGTTGCAGCCTGCACGAGTATATCCCAATCAATCAATGTCAAGCAACCCATTTGATATTAACAATGAAACAACTTCAGTACAAGTTCCAGCAGTATGCACATCACTAACTAGTGGTTTTCATTCTCGCATTAGTTGATATGTTTCCTTTTATCTTTGCTTTGCTTGCGCTTTCTTTGAGTTTGTATGCATATTTGTTTGTGCTTCTCAAATCTTGTATCTGTTGCTTGGCTGAGAATCAGTGGTTAATTATAGTACAAAATACGTAAATCAAGCAAATTTGGATCTAAGGTGGAATAATATATCATAATACCTATTAGGCACAGGCCACACTTTCAAGTCTAATTATATACTAGTAACTTCCAGATTCTGTTACTTGTTGAGCACAGATACCACTTTTTTTTTTACCCCAAAATTAAATTTCTAATTAAAGCATAAAAGAATTGTATTAAGAATTTATTACTTTCTGTAGTTTGATATGTCAGCTCCCGGCGCCACAGTACCTATTTCCCAAATTTATGCAAATTCTTCTGGTTTTATGGCATCTCAACCACCATCTTTTGCGTCTGCAATGCCACAGCGTTCTTCTTCCTACGGATCGATGACCACTTACGGTATAGTTTAGCCTTTACTTTTCTATTTTTTCAGAGCAATCCACCAGTTCGGTTAATTTCAATTCAAACATACAGGACCAGGACCAGGACAATACATGGTACAACAAGAACTCCATATGAATGCACCACCTTCTAGGTAACATCTATTTTGAAGTGTTTGAAACATTGTTGTCAGCTGCAGACATATATCGACAGGAGAAGAAGATATTTAGTGATTGATGATTTCTTCCCAATAGAGAAACAACTGAGTTTTCTATAATAATTGCAGAACCCAAGGAAGTGTTGGTGGGTTTGTTACTGAAGATCCTTTCAGCTCACTAAACATAGTTCAGCAATCTTCTACTGCATATCAGTTGCCTTCTGCTCGCTCGCTTCCTTCTTTTGGAGGAAACCCTTTTGAGTAAAGAAAGAAAAAGTGTTTATATATATATATATCTGAATTGAATCATGTTAGGTAACATAAGTATTTCCAAAATTATGTTATATTAGTTTACTTTCTTCCAACAATTTTGTTCTTATTATGCAGTCACCTAGTTTAATTAATGTGATCCGCCGTGATTACAACTAAGTTTTGAGTAGAATTCGAAAAAAATAGTTTATTTAACCTTGAATCCAGGTTCCAAAAGTATATATTTATAACAATTCCTTAAGCCTAAGAAGCAAATGCACAACAATTCCACACCCAAATCCAACAGCAGCACTTGAACCTACAAGTGAAACTGTAGAACATACAAGCATAACAAAAGATTCTTCTTTTGTATTCATATCTCTAGCAGCTGTAGCCAATTCTACTCCAGCAAACAATAACAGAACTCCTAAAATTACGACAGGAAATTGGTTCAAGATCATCACCAACGAACTTCCTAAAATCAAACCCAATGCCATTTTGACAGCACCGAGAAGAACCACGCACCCACCACTCCTGCCTCCGAACCTGTATTGACCTGCTAATCCACCTACTCCATGGCAACATGGCATTGCCCCAAACCAACAACCTACAATATTCATTACTCCTGCTGTCACCGAAACACTCGTTGCCGAAACTTTCTTCTCAGGAAAAAGATCAGATGATAGTTTACAAACAGCAATAACAGAATTTAGTACTGATAATGGAAGTTCAGGAATTGTACCCTTTATAAACCCCATTTTCCAGAATGCTTTGAAATTTTCACTATTTTAATAGAAGATGGACCTACTTTAATATGTTTCACCAAACTAGGCTTTCTTATAAAAGCCAAAATAACCCCTAATATGAACACCATAAAAGCACAAGGAAGTGAGGTTATAATTTTTTTTAGTTTTCTTCTTTTAGACATTTCTTCAATCACCAAATCACTTTCCTCCCCACTATCTATTCCTTCTACTATGTTTTCACCAGAGCCATTCACTAAAAGAATGAAACAAGCACAGGTAATGGCTAAAACCAACCCATCTAGCCCTAACCAATGCCTATTTCTACTAGATTTAGATTCAGAAAAGTTTTGAACTTTTCTAATATATTTGATAGCAGACATGGAAAAAGATAACCCTTGTGAAAGTTGAATTCCCCTAACAATTGATGCTGGAATTAGCCTATAAACTAATTGCATCGAACCTGTAACACCCAAAATCAGTAGAACTCCACCAGTGCAAATACCAGCAGCCATAATTTCTGGAATACCAAAATCAGTAGGATTTGATAAAGCTACAGCAGCAATTGATTTCATGGGCTGAACTGGCATTGGCACACCATATATAACACCTGTCACAATGTTGTATATCCCTGTGAATATGAATGTTGTGCCTAAATCTAAGTGATGGGCTAATGTCAAGGCTAAAACTATTGGTATGAAAGTGCCTAAATCTCCCACTGCTCCATTCAGCTCTCCCCATTTTGCTTGAAAGCTCAAGTTTTGTCTCAGTTTTTGGAAAATATGTTTTGGAGATTTGCTGCAGAAGGATGTTTTATAAATAGGTATTTGTTTGTTGTGAGAGTGAGACTCCATTGCAAGTCTTCTACATAGCGAAAATACGCAGTAATGTCTTCTCTTTATAATAAAAATTAAACCCATCTAAATCTAAACAAACACTCAATCGCGACGATTTCGGAAGCTAACCAACCTCCCAAATTTTAGGAGCACTCAATTACACCTACACAAATGCAATACAATATAATACGATGTAATTTGAGAAAGAGTGACGTTAAACATCTCATATTAATGCATAGTGCGGGTATTGCTGAAGCAATAGGGATACGGGAAGCCTTGAGTAGAAATTCTAAAATACACCTGGTCTCCCACGTCATTTTTGAACCAATCTAATAGAATAATGACACATCTCAGGTGATTAATTATGACAAGACAAGATTAGGAGAGATGAAATTAAAAAAGGAAATAAAACTATTAATATATAGTAACACATTATTAGGAGAGAGAAAATCAATTTGATGATGTGTCATTATCCTATTAAATTTGTGCATAAATGAGGCGGTAGGGCAGATCTGCTTAAGAATTTCTCCTAAGTTGGTCCAAGTGTGCTAGTTTTGAAGGTAAGGTATGTGTGGAGAGTGATTGTTTGTGGGTGGTTTAGGCGATTAATTGCAGAAAATTAGATGTGTCTTATGTTGGATTAGTTGTAAAATTACTCACAACTTAGAGTTAAAAATCAAACTAAAAAAAACCCATAAATTAACTTGATGATTAAAATTAAAACGAAAAGTTCCGCACCAATTATACCAACCCAATTTATATAAAAAGGGGTAAAATTGTAAGAAAAAATTTACATTTGATTAATAGAAAGAGAAAAAAAAAAGAATGCCAACTTTCCAATTATCCCGAAATATTAGGCCCTCTTTTTTTTAAAAAAAAAAAATTTATAGGCACATGTTTTTTTTTTAAAGTTCATAAAAAAAATTAGATATAAATGTAACAACTTGTGATAAATATGGATTAATAAAAATTTTAAAAGCACATATACTGTATACACCATTACTTTCAATTAAATTTCATTTACTTATTATGTTGTTTTTGTAGTTTCAGAAATTGAACTATGATGTCCTTATATTTTACCAAATAGTTTATTTAGCCCGTCTGTTTTCATTTTGTTATAAATCCTTCTGTTTATTTTTCAATGTTCTTTCCTTAAATAATGTGGTAAAATTACATTATTCCAACTATGACCTTAATATTGTCTTCAAGCTCCCTTATCCAAGATTCCAGGCGGACTCCGAAACAAAATTGGTTGGCTCTGTGAAAAGTCTGCCCCGCCATGGAAATTATGGAACGAGTTTGCCAAAGGATTAGCCATAGCTTGCAGAACCCACTTTCAAAAAGATTTCTCCTTCAGTTAACGACTTTGCCCACTTTTTAGCCAAGCAAGGAGCAAGAAGAAACTACAATTTTTTTTTGCATGTATTTAATATCCTTCCTTCTTTATTATGTTGTTGATTCATGCATTTCTACTAGTTGTTTCACTCAAGGTTTCCCTCACCTTTTTTTTAAAACAAAGATATTGATTTTATTAATTATCAAGAGTTACATTCCAGAAAGTTTTCTTGCACTTCAACATTCCTAATAAAATTCATATCTAGTGCAGATTTTGCCAAATTATGGGCAAGCCTATTAAGGGACCTAGGAATGAACATACATTTGACATCAGAAAAATCGGATGATAAATTCCTAATGTCAACAATAATATCCATTACTAGAGGATGAATCCTTTACTTCCCATAAAAAGCTTCCACCACCGTTTTAGAGTCCGTTTCAACAATGTAGTTATTCCAATTGTTTTCTTTAATAAGTTCCATAGTTGAAAGGACCGCTAAGGCTTCCAAGATCAGAGGGTCTTGCAAAAAGGGAAATTGCTTGATTTTCCAATCCTTAACTTTGCCGGAAAAATCTCTAGCCACAACTCCAATTGCCCCTAAATTTCGTGCTCTATCAATTGCCGCATCAGTATTAATTTTTAGCATCCCTTCTTCTGGAGGGCACCAATCTACCAAACTTTGATTTGCCGTAGTTACATTGGGCTCATCATTCAACCGTTCATTATCTTCCTAGATGTCTATAAATTTCTGCCAATAACTCAAAGCTCGTTGGACCACCTCTTGACAATTTGGTTACACTCCATCAAAAATAATTGCATTTATATGCTTCCAAATTGACCATAATAAAGCTGCTACCAAAGCTTCATTTTTCCATTCTTTGCCAGACGGGTTGATGGATTTAGACACCTCTTGACAAATTTGTTGCACCGAGTCATCCTGAATAAGGTCTATACGAAGACCAAAAGGGGAGGAAAACCAAATTGCCTTCGCAAATGCACATCTAAAGAAGAGATGCAGCTCATTTTCAATTTCGTCACAGAAAACACATTTATTAGAGCTGTGTGGGAGCCGTTTAACCAGATTATCCCCCACAGGAAGACCCGACCGAATTAATCTCCAAATAAAAACTTGCCACTTTCTTGGAACTTTCATCTTCCACAATTTTTTCCATGGAAAATTAGGAGGCATTTGATTCCCATTCATTCTCTGTAGAAAATGAACAGTAGTATGATATCCCGATTTCATTGAATAAAGACCATCTTTGGAATGAATCCAAGTAATTTCGTCCGGCTTGTCCATATTTGCAAGTGGCAAGCTTAATATAGCTTCAACATCATTATGACTGAAATTTAAGTCAAGGATATCTCTCTTCCATACTCGCCTATCTTTATCAATCAATTGATGAACCCAAAAGATATCTCTGTTACGGCTATGCATTGGATCCGCCACACCAGAGTTATTATTTGGAATCCACGGGTCAGAGAAACATTTTACATATCTTCCATTTCGAATTTTCCATCTAATATTCCCCTGAAGTAGATTTTTTCCCCACACTATACTCCTCCATCCCCATGAAGCTTTCCTAGGGGCAAAAGCACAAAGAAAATCAAAGTTTGGGAAATACCTCCCTTTGAGGACCCGTGCAAGCAATGAATTGGGTTCCTTTTGTAACCTCCAACTATGTTTTGCCAAAAGTGCCAGATTCATTGCTTCCCATTCTCTATATCCAAGGCTTCCTTCAGATTTGCTGATACACATTTTTTCCCATGCAATCCAACATATCTTCTTCTCTTGCTCTTTTTGACCCTATCAGAATTGTCTAATCATGGTGTTGATTTCTGATGTTAGAGATTTCGGGACCCTGAAACAAGAAAAGGTAAAAATAGGAATAGCAGCAATAACAGACTTAATTAAAATTTCCTTCCCGGCATGAGACAAGAATTTCTCCTTCCATCCATTGAGACGGAGTCTGATTTTGTCCTTGTTTTGTTGAAAAGACTCTCTCTTTGACTTTTTGATGGCTGAAGGCAAACCCAGATATTTATCCAAAACATCAACTTTCTTTATTCCCATAAGGTTTGCACACAGAGATTTTTTTGCCTGTGGAGAGCTCTTAGAAAAACAATACTGGACTTCGTAAGATTAATTGTCTGACCACTGCAAACGCTATATTTTCCAAGCAACTGCTTAAGGCACTCCATTTCTCTTATGTCTGCTCTGCCAAAGAAAAGAGAATCATCTGCAAACATTAAATGGAAAATTTTCGAGCAATACCTATTCAGTTGGATACCCGACAACGTTCCTTCTTCTATTGCCTTGTGAACTAAACAATATAGGCCCTCCGTACAAATCAAAAAAAGAAGAGGTGAGATGGGGTCTCCCTGTCTAATCCCCCTTGAAGGCTTCAGGAAGCCATGTCTTTCTCCATTAATCTTAATCGAATAGGTCACCGATGTAATACAAGCCATAATTCATTCGATCCATTTGTGATTGAATCCAAGAGCTACCGTCATTGCTTTTAAAAAATCCCATTCAACACATTCATAGGCCTTGCTGATGTCTAGCTTCAAAGCAAAACTATGATTCTTCCCAACTCTTTTATGAAGGAGGTAGTGCGTTATCTCATGTGCAACCAAGATATTATATGTGATTATCCTTCCTTTAATGAAACCGCTTTGATTCTCCGAGATAATATTCCCAATAATGCTTTGTAGCCTCCCTGTCAGTATCTTGGAAATAATTTTGTACATCATATTACGTAATCCAATCGGTCTGAGATCCTTCATCATTGTAACCTCCTGAATTTTTGGAACCAGGGAAATAATTGTGTGGTTTAGGTTCCGAAGCATTTGTGCCGAACTAAAAAAGCCTCTAACCGCATTAATAACATCAGCTTTTATAAATTCCCAGTAGCTTTGGAAGAAGAAACCCGTCAAACCATCTTCACCTGGAGCTTTCAAAGGGTTAATGGAGAAAGCAGCTCCCCTTATTTCCTCTTCGGTTACCTCTATCGTTAGCCGTTCATTCATCAAAGTAGTAACCTTGACCGGTATTCCCCAATCCGACAAATCAATTGTATCAACAACAGTGGACTGATATATGTTTTTGAAGTAGTCAAGGATCGTACCTGTAATTTGATCTTTCCTCGTTACCCATTCACCTTGTTCATTTTTCAATCCATTAATTCTGTTGATTCGTCTCTGATGCTTGACTTGGTTGTGAAAATAGGAAGTATTTTTGTCCCCCAACAGAAGCCAGTTGGTCCGTGACTTTTGAGCCCAAAAAATCTCTTCTTCATTGATCCATCGCCTTAACTCACTCTCCTTCTTTCGAATAGTATCGGCAGGGTAATTGGCTTCTTGCTTCAGCTTGGTAATGTCATCTTGTAATAGCTTAATCTGCCTTTTTGCATTCGGTTTATTTTTATGTGACCACTCCACAAGGTTATGTCTACAAGTTTTAAGCTTTGAGTGGAGCCTGAATAGAGCAGAGCCACTTACAGATTGTCGCCAGGTATCTTGCACCACTTTCTTTACATCCTGGTTTCCCACCCACCTCCTGTCGAAGCAAAAGGATCGCTTTGGTTTCCATACAACTCTCAATAAATTTAAAAGTAATGGCCTGTGGTCGGATCCTTGATCTTCAAGATGACGAATAAAGGCATTTTTGAAAAGATCTAGCCATTTTGCAGTAGCTAGTCCTCTATTAAGACGTTCTCTGATATTTGCATTCCCCTTTCTTCTGTTATTCCACGTAAATCTGTCACCTAAGAAGCCCAAATATTGCAACCCCAGATTAGTGATGAAATTATTGAACACCTGCATTAGTTGATTGTTACTACATTAACCTCCTCTTTTTTCATGTGCAGACAAAATACAATTAAAATCCCCAATCAAAAGAAAACAATCATACAAGGAAGAGCAGTAATTCATTAAAGTTCCAAGCTGCGTACATTTTTCAGAATCGTAAGGGCTTACATAGATAAAAATTAAATCCCAAAAAATAATTCCCCCTCCCAGACTAGTTCTACAATGTACAAAAAAATTGCTGTATTTAATGATTGAACAATTTATAGAATCTTGCCAAGCAATTGCTAGCCCCCCTGCCTTGTTCTTTGCAGGAACTATAAACACATTCTGATATTGGAGAAGTCGCAGCTTCTTGTGAACAAAAGCTTCCTTTTTCTTTATTTCCGATAAAGCAATTAAATGAGGAGCATGGTGAGCCACTACCTCCTTTAGGTTACGAACTGTCAAGGTATTGCCTAACCCTTGACAGTTCCAAAACATACATTGCGTCATAGCGCCCGGTGGGGCCAATTCGGGCTGGCTACCTCCACCCTATCAGAGACAATTTCAGACAAACGAATTTTCTTCTGCTCCACTACTTCTGTTTTTCCAGGACCCTTACTTGCTAGTCGTTTCCCATGAATATTCAAGACATGAATTTCCTCATATACTTCAGTGTCTTCTGTGTCATTTTTATATTTTAGACTAAGCATTTTGGACAAGTACTCCCATTTTTTTTGTTCATTTTCATTAGCAACACCATATTCAAAATCATGCAGCAAATTATCCACAAAAGTTGGGTCGTTGGATATGTCAGACAGAATATTTTGGCTAAACTCCTTATCCAGATCAACTGACATGTTGTTCTCAGAACTAGTAGCAGGAGTAGAATGATTCAGAGAAGTTAATTTGACTTTCGAGAAAAACATACCTGATTGTGTAATATTTGTTTCTTGCAAAGCAGGTGTCTGCTCCATGTTGACAAAAAGCTTTGATCTGCTAGGAATAAGATTCACTTCCAATTGGCCCATCTCATCCCGTTCTTTAATATGGTCTTCTATCTGATCTGGTGTAGCCTTCTCTAAGACCCATTGCTTCGGCTTAGTCAAGGAATAGTCATCTTGGATTGTCTCAACAATCAGCCCAATCTCTTTTGATTCCTTGTACATCTGTCCCACAGAAGACTCAACAAAATCATGTGGATTAGTAATTTGGGCCTGATTGAAACAGTTAACCTCCAGCCCATTTTTAACACCCAACCTCCTCTCAGCTTCTTCCTCTTGTACCATATTTACTTATAATCTCGATCCCTTCTCACCTTCATTCCTTAAATTCTTGACCTGCTCCTCCCCCTCTAAGCAAGGTTGGAGCCCACCCACAATACAATCATCTCTATCTGGCCCACTTACCTCCTTTTCCATCAAGCCTACTTTGTTTAAAAGAGCCCTAGTATCAGTATCAATATCAATTTTCTCTGCCTGACAACTTGTCTTATCACTGCCTTTTCCCCTCTCCTCAAAACCATCGACCGTTTCAAATCTAGTTGGAGTATCTTTCTTTTCTGACATGGCCATGTTTGAACTCTGCATGGCTGGTACCTATTGAACACCCTCTTTGACACTTTGTTTTCCTTGAGCCCCTTCCACAATTAATGAGTCACCCTTTTCTTGGCTGGCACGCCTCATCAAAGGAGAAGATACAACTGAGTCATCCGCAACAGCTAACTCATTGCTCTGAATCTTCAAGCTTCCTAACTCCAACAAAGCTTCTTCCACTTCCTCATCAATTTTGGAAGAAAATGCTCTTAAGTGCGTGCCGTAATTGAGCTGTTCACTTTCTCCATTTGTAATGAACGGGCAATTTTTCATAAAATGTGCCAATCTGCCACACTTATAACAAAAATCTCCTAACTTCTCATATTTGAAATTAACCCAAACAAGTTGATCCTCCCCTTCATCTTGAGGCGAAAAGAAACCCAGTGGAAGTGGATATTTAACATCCACCAAAACTCTGACTTTGAGAACATTATTCCACTTGGATTTACATTCTTTCTCCATTTTCACTTTAAGAAATTTTAGAAAAATATTATCTCCAATAAGCCTAGCATTCCTTTTATTATTTTGAGAGGGGGGCAATCCATGGACATGGATCCAAAAAGGAGATGAACCAAAATCAATCTGTTGAAAAGCAACTCTCTCGGGCCATTTCTGAAGCTATCGAAGGCACTTGATAAATGCATAAATTAAATGCTTTAATTTTCCAACAATATGGTCAAGCTATGTACTAACAAAACCGTCTTGTCACAAGGATTCTAAAAACACAATTAGTTTCAGTTGACACCAAGCAAAATCGTTGAAAAATGCAAAAGTTCAATCGAAATTTCGTCGGAAAATGAAATTCACAAAAATCATAACTAAATTGAACAATATTGATTTCAAAATGATGAGCGTATTGCAAGGAAGCTAATCATACATATATTGGAGATATGAACTCACTGAAAAACCTCAATAAACTCGTTGATTCGATTGAAGACCCAATCCTACCCGACTCAAATCTCTACCTCTAGTCACCAATCAAGGTAAAGAGGGACATCAACGTGAACGCGAGACTGAGATGAGACGAACGGTAGTTTCAGTTTATCCAGCTGATGGCAGGCGCTAGGATTGTAAACGAGCAGAGCCGAGTCGAGCATTGTCCTGTTTGAGCTCGGCTCGTTTATTTGATAAGCTAGAATTCTGAGCTCGAGCTCGGCTCGTTTATTTGATGAGCTCTAATTTAAGCTCAAGCTCAGCTTGTGAGCTTGATAATTTTCGAGCCGCTCAAGCTCAGCTCGTGAACTCGAGCTTGAAAGCTCGTTAAAAGCTGTTCGTGAGCCTGTTCGAGAGCCTTTTCACGAGCTCGAGCTCGTTTACATATAAGCGAATACAGCTCGCAAACATGCTCGTTTGTTCGCGAGCATGATCGAGCTCGGCTCATTTATTACTTGAGCTCAATTATTGAGCTCGAGCTCGACTCGTTTAGCTGACGAACGAACTCGAACGAGTCGAGCACCAAGCCGTTCGCGAGCAGCTTGGTTCATTTACAGCCTTAGCTGCAGCGACGATGGCAGCTCTTCTTTGGTGCAACTCTCTTGAATGTGCCATTTTTTTATTCTTCAGTTCAAAAAATCTTATTGATGTCATTGCTTCTATTTTCATACCACAAAAAAGATTCAAGCTTATAAATGTTATAGATTAAAAATTATGCATTTTTTAATCATGCAAGAAGTAATTATAATGCAATTCACCAAATAGAAGAAAATTTATCGTATAATTATGATAAATCACTTAAAAAAAGGTCATTAAGAATTTTTAATGTATTATTATTTTAATATTTACAAGAAAAATCAGTAACAATTTTTAGTCACTAGGAAAAAAAAAAATTTAAAGTAACAATAGTGATTTTTCTATTTTTATTTTATTAAATAAATTTTTTTAGTGTATTTTAGTTTTTTTTATTAAAATTAATATATTTTTATATTATAATTTTAAATTTTTATATTTTGATTTTTCAATTGTTAAATTTAAAAGCGGATTGTTGGAAAAATTTTTTTAATGTGCAGTAAAATTGAGTACTAAAAGAGTAAAAAAAGTAAAAACTTAAAATGAAAGTCAACTTGAGAACTAATTCAATAATTTTGTATATCTGTCATTGCTAATTTAACGGTATAATGTCATAGTTAACAGCACGGTGATTAAAAAGTATATTTAGGTCAAATGATAATAGTAGCGGTATAACAATTATGCTAAAATAGAGAGTGATGAAATAGTAATTATATTCAAACATTAGTGATTAAATAGTAATTTTGCTAATTAAAAGAAAAGGACAAAATTGGGGCTTTCGGTAATTTCAGACGAAGACATGAAATTTGGGTAATTGAACTTCAACGTCATCACTGTATCTGTTGAACAGAGAGCAAAAATTTGGAAATTTTTATGTTGCTCTTACTTTCTTCGATTCCTTCAGATATTCATTTTTCATTTCTCCGTTCGGGTAACTGATCTTATTCTTTTATTATTTTTCCATTTCTTTTCTCTTGTGATTGCAAAGTAATTTTGAGTTCTTCTTAATTTTTGTATTTGAGTCTTTTGTATTTCAACTTGAATTTAGTTTATCCAATCAGTGATTTTGCAGGTCCTGTTTTCTTGCTCGTTGGTTAGAGGTATCATGAAGGGAAGCCATGAAACTAAGGTAAATTTTTTATCAAGATTTCGTGAACTCAGTTGCTTTATTATCTGTTCTAGTGTTAATACTTGGATTAGATATTACTTCAACTCTAATGAAAGCATATGCTGTTTGCATGCTAATTTTGTACTTTGTTGCCTTTTTCTGTAGCAGCCAATGCCATATTTGTTTTCTTAAGAGATCAGTGTTCTTGCTAATTTTCTGGAGATTGATGCTCATTTGTTTTAATTCTTTCTCAATCTTTTCAATTGCATGTTGGGGTCAAGTTGGAGAAGCCGAGACTGCGTCCTTTTTCTGTTTTGAAATTTTTTATTGATGAAAATTACTTCTTACAAAATTTGGGTTTTACTGAAGTAGAAAACAACTGCATTGTAATATGTAATAATTTGGTTTTACATGTGAAAAGGAATAGGAATTTATTATAAAAATGCATTTTTTCTTTGAAATTTCATAAAAATGTAATAAACTTTGTTGGTATTTTAAAGGTTGTGCTTAGTACTGGCTTATAGCATGTAATGTGCATTGGAAGTATAAATTACTTAAAAATAAGTTGGGACATGTTTACCAAAGTTGGTTGATAGATAAGTAGTTGAATTGTTTATTTGAGCTGGCTAGCTATAAATAACTTGTAAGCGGTGGTGCGACTAATTTTTGAGTGAATGAAAAAAAAAAAATTGATTGATTTATTGATAAATGAAATGATTACTTTGGAGTTTCTACAATAAATAGGAGTAAAATGATTATTTATTTGCTCAAATCTCAAGTGCTTATCAGCAATTAAATAATAACAGCAATTGTTGCTTATTATTTGAAATTATGTGTATGTCAATTCTTAATATTTTGTTAGGATATCATTCAAAATTGTTATTATAAAAACCCTTCCAATGAATGCAAGAGTAAGGGATATTATCATATTCCTATACATCCTTTCCTCATGTTGAATTTGTTGGCTTTATCATATTGTATTTTTTTTTTCTCATCATCTTAAATTGCAGATGCCAAGAATGGAGGATATCCTTAATCTTCCAGTGCAGGATCCTCTTTGTGCAGAGTTTTCTGCATCACATATAAAGTGGGTGAAAATAGAAGGCGGTCGCCAAGGTGGTGATGATATTGCTCTTATTCCCTTTGCTAGAGTTGATGATTTTGTAAAAGGAGAATCTTCAAATGCAGAATGCCCTGCTAGTTTCCGCATTGAGTCAAGGAGGAAAAGGTCTGAAGGGAGCATCAGCAAACCAAGGGTTGATGGCTATCTTGAATATACACTGTAGGTCATAATCTTGTGAGTGAGTCTTGAATGCCATTTGTTCGAGGTTTTTTTTTTTAATGTTAAAAACATTGTGAAACAAATGCTATTCTTCTTCTTTTTTGGTGAATATGCTCTATGCTCAGAGCTACTTCAAATCATTGAGACAAATATCATGCAGATTAAATATATATATATTTTCACACTGAAGTTCAGAAGCCTTAAATACCTGGCCTTGAATGAAATATTATTTGAGAAGCCAAACTTTCTTATCAATGTTGGGTTCTCTTGCTGTTAAGTTCATCTAAGTAATGTGCTAGTTGTTGTGATCCATTTCAGATATTGGTGTTCATATGGTCCTGAAGACTACCGAGATAGTGACTCTGGTATTGGGGATGGCTCCAATGCCAAACCTGCAACTGGAAAGGGAAGCAGGCCGGGAAGGCGCCACATGATGAGAGGTTGCCTTTGCCATTTTACTGTAAAACGTTTGTACACTCGTCCGTACTTGGCGCTTATCATATATAATCAAAGAAAACATGTGGATAAAACAGGGGCTCCATGCCATGGCATACTTGATTTGGATGCTTTGGGAACAAGAGCCATGTATGCTCCAAGGATATCCGAAGAATTGCGCCTGAAAGTAATGTCTATGCTTTATGTTGGGATATCATTAGACAACATAATACAGCATCATGCAGAAGTGGTGCAGGGGCATGGTGGCCCTCACAACCGTGATGATTTTCTCACTCGGAATGATGTTCGTAATATGGAGAGGGTTGTTCGTAATTCTTCACACAAATTGCATGAAAACGATGATTTTAGTGTAAAAATATGGGTACAACGTCATCAAAAGCATGTGTTTTTCTTCCAACAAAATTCAGGTACATGTCCATTTATTCTGGGTATACAGACGGATTGGCAGTTGCAGCATATGCTCCGATATGGACATAGTGGTCCTGTCGCTTTTCATTCAACATTTGGCTCGAAGAAACTCAAGGTATTGTGTTCTATCATTGCTAAGGTTACGATTCTGGGTCGTTTTGATTGTCAATCACAACTGAGGCTTCAGGGGGAGACTACGGAACAGTGACTAGGATGTAAACATTAAAAATTCTCTTTTTTTTTTCCTTTTGTTTCTAGGGAAAAGTGCTTATTGGGAGCAGATCGCAAGTTCTAGGCATTTAGGAGTTACTTGCATGGTATATAATGCTAGTTGTTTTCATGCTTATGGTGCTTGATTATGATTTAGGTATTTCCCTCTTTTTTTCAGTATCCTCTGTGTACGTTTCTTGTTTTTGACTCGTCTAGAAATGCGATTCCGGTTGCTTGGGTCATTGCCTCCTCGTTTTTTAGTCCAGATACAAGCAAGTGGTTTGGTTCTCTAGCTGAAAAAATCCGAACCAAGGATCCTGGATGGAGGCCCAATGCCTTTCTAGTTGATGATCCTTCCTTTGATGTTTCCATCATAAGGTAAAATTTTCACTCCACACCCATTGGTGATGATTTTCTTAAAATTGATATTAATTTTGGAAGCATAATGAAAGGCAAAGATCATTGACTTGCAGAGAGGCTTTCCATTGTCGGGTGCTATTATGCACTTGGCGTGTTCGCCGTGCTTGGATGAGAAGCCTTTTAAACAAATGTTGCAACATAGATGTGCAGCGAGAGATGTTTAAGAACTTGGGCTGGATTTTGTATTCTACAAGAGGTGCGCCGACTGTGGTAGATGCAGTGAAGGAGTTCATGGAAGTTTACGTTGATCAAAGTACCTTCATGGATTATTTCAAGAGGAGATGGTTACCATATATAGGTGTGTTTTTTTTGTCTCTTGATTGGAAGAGCTTTTTTTATTATGTTTATTCTGTTGATGGTACTAGGCTGTCTGTCCAACTTGCAATATATTTTCTTCATACATCTATTAATCCATTTTATTTTCCTTATTTTACCATAAGTTCTATGCCACAGGAAGGTAACAGAACTAGCATGTTTAATCCCCTACAGGCTTACATATAATTCTGAAATAAGTTATCCTTTATACACAACCTTAAAACTGAAATTATTGCTATAATAGTCATTATTGGATCATAGTTTGAGAAAAGGATTATGATCCTGGTCTAAAATTTTTTGTAACTGCATTATATAGAGATATGAGACCAAATTGAAATAATGTACTATTTACCAAATTTCAAAAGTCATTATCTTCAAATATGTTTTGAAATGTCACAAAAGATATATGAGATTGCTTTATACACAGCTATTATTTAACATCACACCAGTTTAATCTATATGGATTTGGACACATTGTTTACTGGTACGACATAGTGCATATATGAAATAAGTTCAAGAAAATGAAATAATTGAATTTTTCAGACATTTGTAATGCTAGCATTGGGAAAAGGATAATTAGCCTGTGAGTTGACGGACATGATAAGTATCACATATTTAAATTCAATTAATAGAAATGTTATAATTTGTTAGTTGCTATATTCAATATCCACTGCATTGAATTAATGAATACTTAAATATGATCATCTAAAATGTAATTAAAAACCTTCGAATAATAATAGAAAATTGCGAAGGACCCTCGATTATGCGTAGATTAATATGCAAACTTTTTGCTCAGGAGAGTAATGTCAAGTTGCCTGGTCTTTGATTGCGTTTTCTTAGGTAGAGAGCCTAGTGTAGTCACTTCTATATTCTCAATTTAGATAAAATTCAATTGTGTAATTACTGCTGTGGAGGTCTTTTGAGGATTATTTTGAGAGAATGGGATTATAAAATTAAGAAGCTGGGAAAGAAAAATTTAGCAACACCTTTGTAATTTTTTTTCTTGACTTGTCTTTTCTCATGCAGAGTTGTGGATTAATGGCATAAGGTCTCTCCCTGTAGCTGGTACAGAGCCGCTGGCTGCAATTGAATCCTATCACATAAGGTTGAAATCAAAGCTGTTTGACGGGCACCATGCTAATTCTAATTCTTGGACCAGAATGGACTGGTTAATCCACACTTTGACAACTGAATTTCACTCCTTATTTTGGTTAGATCAATACAGTGTAGAAACTGGATATTTTGCAAGTTTAAGGGACAAGTCCTTTTTATCCAATGCTTGGTATCAGGCTCTGCACATTTCTGATGTTGATGTGGTGTTGGATGAGCAAAATCTCCAACTAGCGAAAGTTATCTCTCAAACTGACAGAAGTTTGGCCTATACTATTTGGAATCCTGGTACAGAATTCTCCCTCTGCAATTGTCCCTGGTCAAGACTAGGAAATATATGTGAGCATGTTATCAAGGTGGCAATCATATGTAAAAATCGGCAAATTGCGAGGCCTTTATTGGCTTCTCAAGTCTATCGCCAGGCCTTGCTTACCCTTCTTCAGAATCCACCTGATGATCCTCTAGTTCTTGAGCATACAATTTTTCATGCAGCTCGTTTACAACAGGATATCAAAGGCCTGGAAGACTTATCTAATAATGGTTTGCTGCAGCCTTTGCCATCTGAAGTGAATGCTCAAATGGGAGAGGGTCTACTGTTTCCATTTTCTATGATTAGGTCTTAGAAGAGTTGATCAGGTTTTACTATTCATCTTGAAGCCTTCCAGCTATTCAAGCAGTGATATGAATGAGTTCTGGAAGATCCTGTGATTGATCTACTAGCATTCCGACCTCACCTGAAATCCTATGGCATGAAGTCCAGATTTCATGTTAATTAGCCTTAACCTGTGTACCTTAAAATGTTGTAATTTCTGTTTCCAGACTTCTCAGTATGTGTCATCCTCAGCTGGGGCCTAGTGGAGAAACAAGGAAAGGAAGAGTTTTTCGAAATTCTCTTATTCTGCCGAGGTAAGCTGTTGAACCCATTTTGTTTTTGACTCCAATAAGTCTGGTCACTAAATTACTGGTTCCTTCTAAAATGATGGTTGTTTCTGAATCCCTCAGGCTGAAACCTTTTTTTTATGTTCCTCTCTGCCTAGGTCCATAGGCTCCATAGGCAGAATGACAGTTGCTAATGACTAATGTCAATGTTGACTATTGTCTAAGACTTTGAAAAAGGTACGCATGTTAAAATATATGTCAGCAATTCTTTTGAATTGATTCTAATCCCATTCATATTGAAATATGCTGAAATTAACTGGCCCTCATTCTCACGGGTTTCTTATTGGACAAATTCTAAAGAATAACCTGGTTTCTAGAAGTGAATATATAAAAATGGTATAGAAAAATGGTGGAAGAGCAAGCAGGCACATAGAAACTTACTTTGTCAAAGCTTCTTGTTAGGTTTCAAGGCTTTAGCAAGTGAAATTACTAGAAATTGTATCAGGAGAAGGAAAAAAAAAAAAGGGAAAGTTAACTTTCCCCCAACTATATGCTTACCAAACTAAAGAAGGATGGAAGTTTAAATAGACTTGAGTACCCTAGAAAAAAGAAGAATAAGAAAATGAAAGGTATGAAGTCAAATGGAGAAGATGATTAATCAACTAAGAAAGCTGACAGATGATAAAGCTGAACGTGTCTAAATCCTTTCACATTCCCTTCCAGTAGGTCTATTCGATTCATATATTCTTGTGACTAATTTCTTAGGTTGAGTAGAATATAGCATCTTCTTTCCAAAAATAGAAGAATTAAAGAGTGGGGAAAAAGAGTTTAACCAGTGAAAAATCTTGAAGTGAGGCCACCTCTACCCACTAATAACAAAACGGTGAAAGCTCGTATTCATCATTGTTATGTTACGAGAAAGAAGCAACAAAGCTTTTGTGTGGTCATTGTCAAATCTAACTACACTTCTGTACCCTTCTTGTGCTTAATGTAAAGCAAGAAGTTTTAGTTTTCTTTTTAGAATGTATATGCTTAAAATAATTAATTATCTTTAATCCAATTAATTCAACTGGTCAGAATTTTTTTCCAAACAACAAAGAATCCTTAACTCAGAACAAAGGCTGAGGAAATTTGACAAACCAGCTATCTAGTTATAGAGAGATTAATGGTTAAAATGCAGAATCCTTGTTCAAAGCCTAACTAGAATCACAAACTAATGAACACATCAAGTGTTAGGGGCATGTAGGAAAGAGCAGTGAAAAAAATTTGGCACAAAATAAACTGGCATTAAATTTGGTCTTTTACATTATAGAACTTAGCTCACTTGAACCTCATATCAGTAATTACAATTCCTGCAACCTGTTTTCTTGATATTGTATCGTCATCTTATTAACCAACCTGAAAGTGAGCACGCAGGAAATGTTTTCATCTTATACACCCATATATTTTTTTTCTCTTCATTTTGCACGTTTAGCTTGAGTTGTTCCATTAATAGATTCTTCCAACAATTTTATATCACAATCTTTGCTTCTTAGGATTGGTGAATGGATGAATCAATAATATGGTGGTGGTGGTGGAGATGGATATGGTGTGCCAATGATTGGTGGCAATGGGCCATCATACACTGGAGCTGGTGGCGGGGTTGGCATTTGTTCTTGGGGTGGAGGTGGAGGGAGAGGGGGGTTTATATGCGGAGGAGGTGGTGATGGGGAATGAGCAGCTGGTGGAGAATGGGAAAGTGGTGGTGGGAAATTGGTGGAAGGACTTGGCGGGGGTGGTGGGGATAATACTGGCAGCGGAGGAGACTGTATAGGTAGGATTGGACTTGGTGGAGGTGGTGGAGGCTGCATATGGGGAGTTGGACTTGGTGGAGGTGACGGGGCCTTTAGAGGTGGTGGAGGCTGAATTGGCTGAGATGGAGTTGGTGGGGGTGGTGGAGTTTGCACAGGCGTTGGAGTTGGAGGAGGTGATGTGGATTTTTGAGGTGGTGGTGGAGACTGCATTGGCAATGGTGGACTTGGTGGGGGTGGTGTACTTTGCACAGGCATAGGTGGAGTTGGAGGACGTGATGTGGATTTTTGAGGCGGTGGTGGAGACTGCATTGGCAATGTTGGACTTGGTGGGGGTGGTGGAGTTTGCACAGGCGTAGGTGGAGTTGGAGGAGGTGACGTGGATTTTTGAGGTGGTGGTGGAGACTGCATTGGCAAGGGTGGACTTGGTGGGGGTGAAGGGAAGTTTGTAGGTGGTGGCGGAGATTGCATGGGAAGAGGAGAACTTGGTGGCGGTGGTGGAGGTTGTATATATGAAGTTGGACTTGGTGGAGGAGGAGACTGCATTGGTAAAGGCGAAGTTGGTGGAGGTGGTGGAGATTGCATAGGTGAAGGTGAACTTGGAGGGGCTGATGGGGATTTTTGAGGCGGTGGGGGAGAATGCATTGGTAAAGATGGACTTAGTGGTGGTGGTGGTGGAGGAGGAGATTGCATGGGAAGAGGTGAACTTTGTGGGGGTGGTGGAGATTTCTTGGGAAGAGGTGAACTTGGTGGGGATGAATATGATGGTGGCATCATAGGTGGTGGTGGAGACTTCTTTGGAAGAGGTGAACTTGGTCGGGGAGAATTCAAAGGTGGAGGTGGGGAATTGATGTAAGGACTTGGTGGGGGTGGAGGGGACTTTAGAGGTAGTGGAGGAGAATTTATTGGTGGAGGCGAGGACTTCATGTAAGGACTTGCCGGAGGTGGTGAGGACTTCAAAGGTGGAGGGGGAAAATGTAGGGGTGGAGGTGGGGATTGAACATAGTGCATCGGCGGTGGAGGCAAAAATTCTGATGGGGGTGGAGGTGAATGAATAAGTGATGCTGGAGGGGGAGATTGTGGTGGGGGAGGCAAATGAACAGGTGGAGGTGGGTGTGGAAGATGTGGAGAGGAAGGTGGTGGTAACAATGGTGGAGAAGGTGGAGACTTTCTACAATTGAAAGCTTCACAGCTAATTTGTCTAGATAAAAAGATTTTGCATTGCAGAACGGATCTCTGTGTTGGTCTACCCCTCAAACAGTTCCTACTATCATTAAAATCTTCGAGCCCCAAGCACATAGGAGGCTCGTCAGTGATATAGTTATAAGCAAAAGTAAAATTTTGCAACTTCGGCAGTAAGCAAATTTTCTTTGGAATAGTGCCTCTCAACATATTATGAGACACATCTATTTGTTCCAAATCTGCCAGTCTCCCAATTTCCTCAGGCAATTCCCCCTCCAACTTGTTATTACTGATATCAAAAACTTGTAGATTCTCAAGCAAACCAATCTCCTTGGGCAAACAAGAATGCAGGTTATTGTTAATCAAGACCAACTCATTTAAAGTCGTGGACATGTTCCGGAAACTTGTCGGTAGGCATCCACGGAAATCATTATTTGCAAGAACAATGATAGAAGCAGGCAAGTTACCAAAATTATCAGGCAATTCAAAAGTAAATCTGTTATGGTTCAAAAGTAGTGCATCCAGATCTTTATCAAATAGTTCCCTAGGAACATTACCTTCAAACTCATTGAATCGAAGATCAAGATATTTGAGCTCTGGTAAATCAAGAACTACATCAGGAAAGTTTCCTGCAAAACGGTTGTTGCTCAAGTCCAGTTCATGTAGAAGTTTCAGTTTCCTGAAGGTTCTCGGAATTCTCCCGCAGAATCTGTTTGAGTTGAGATGGAATAGTGCCATGTCTGTCAGGAATCCTAATTCTTCTACTAAATTTCCAGCAATGTCTCCGTCATTTAGATCAATCCCTGCTACCGTCTGAATGGAGGGATCGTCAGGAGCAGACCAGCAAAAGATGCCAGTGTAATTGCATACGTCAAAGCCTACCCAGTTGGCAGTTAAGTTCTTGGGATCGGAGATAATTGTTCGCTTCCATGCTTGGAGAGCAATATAGGCAGTTTCAAGTCTTGGGTTGTCGAACTCACTAAAAGATGGGTTGGAGTTTAAGGTAATTGAACCTTCTCGGTACTCTGACTGCAAAAGTTTTCGTTGGCTGTGTTTATCATGTGTTTTAGCATTTGTGGGTAGAAAGAGGTGCTGTGCTGTGAAGAAGCAAATGAATGTGAGAGTAGTACGTAATTGAATGTCAATATTTCTCGTCATTGGATATTATTAAACATAAAAAAGGGTCTGATTAATCTAATTTTAATTTCGCAATTTCTTTGTTTTGTTTGGATTTAGAGGGACAAGGAGTTGCAATGGGAAAGTTCCTTAGTAGAAGAAAGTGGTAGCATTACATAACATAGATGTAACTATTTCAGAGCAGAAATGTTTTATTTGTACATGATATGATGGTTTTGAGAGTAAAAATCTATGTTTTGGTGGTGAGCAAAAATTTTGCCAAAACTGAAGTTTGATTTAACTGGAGAGATTTTCTCTTTTTTGTGTGTAAATATGACCACTTGTTTTCTTTTGTTACATGTTTTAGTGGACAAAGATTCATCATCAGCACCTAGCTCCTTTAGCAGCTTCTCAAAATAGTAAAGGAGCGCACTAAATTTGGAGATTTTGAAATAAAAAATTAACATTTTTTCCACAATTTTTTGCTAGCCAAATTAATTCTTTTGGCGTCAAACATTTTCTTTTATTTAGCTGTAGGATAAAAAATTCATGCATGATGGCATTAGATTAGTTTGTTTGTTTTCTTAACGTAGATCATATATTCTTTCATTAATCAAACATTATAAAAGTAGTTTTTATGCATAAATATTGTCAATAAAACCTGAATCTAGTGCTGATCTAGCTAGATTACGTGTAAGAATATTATACTTCCTAGGCGCAATTGCTAATATATACTCGTCGGTTCATGCATATGGTAATGATTCTGATTTCAAATTACATTTTTTTTTTTCAAAATTTAAAACTATTTTAGATTAGAAGAGCTTTAAATTGATTAGTGATTTGGGGATTAATGAACAAACTAAGTTATTTTATGAAAAAAAAAAATGTAATATAAGTTGATACTCATGCTAACTAAATCACTTCACTATAATGGATGTATACAACCCAGAAAGTATTTGTTTTATTTTAAAGTCAATCAATCAACTCCACTGTAATGTTCCTGATTTTTTTTTTTCTCATTTTTTTTATAGAATGCTTCTGATTTTCTTGTATATATATATATATTTTTTCCCAAGACTTCTGATTTTCTTATAGAATTTTTATAAATAAAAAGGTTTATATTACTGAATTAAATGAAGAATCGAAAATTAAAAAGTATATGCATGACTGCAGCAAGGTGAGTAACCACGTACTACAAATTCTAATTGGCCCAATGTATAATTAAATTTACTGGCTAAAGACAGGACCCTATCCTAAGGGTTGAAACAATTCAGTACTAGTAGCATTTACTGCCTCCGTATTTTATGATTCTTTGCATTTCTTTTTTATCAATACCAACACAAATCAGTTTTTCACCGATACCAAGACAGAAATAATAATAAACAATTACTAATCATCTAAAAATTTACTTTTTCACCAATACCAATAAATAAATAATAATAAACAATTACAAAACTTACTATAAATGAAAATGTAAAGAACCAAAAAATACACCAAAAAAAAAATGTAAAAAACCATAAAATACGGAGGTAGTAATTTGTAATAAAAAAAATATATTTAATTTGTAACGTAGTAGTACTACCCAAAAGTTATTGTCTACATGGCAGACATACTGTCATTTCATTTTATTTTTTATTTACGTTTCCTAGGTGACTAAAAAATCTCAATATCCATTCTAACCTCCTCCTTTCTGCATCTTCTTTCTTTAATTTGTTCTTCCGCCTACTTTTTAAAAATCTCAGTAATTGTAATGAAACATACATATAACTTCTTAGTGCCCTAGGTATATAAATGTAGTGTTTCAAACAAAAACACCACAATTTCTTTAAGTTAAAATTTCAATTTTGCTCTTGTCACAGTTCACTCTAATTTCTAGTTGACACGATTTTTTGAGTGGGAATGTAAACTTGTGCGATTTTATGAGTAAAATTGTAATTGTTAACAATCTTGATTGCATCTTATGCTCTAATTGATTGTGTGGATGGTGGTGGAGTGGGAAGGTACTGACGATGTGGCAAAGGTAGTTATGGGAAGTGTAAGCATCCTCTGAAGCCTTGGGCCCTTGAAAGGTGTGATCGACTCATATTATGTTTGGGGAGAGGTCGTCCCCATCTAGATGCAGAGTAAGGTCGCACTTACTTAGCTCAGGAAGAAGTCACTCTCACTTTAGTTGAGGGAGAGGTCGCCTTACCGACCTCGAATAGCTGAGCTGCTGGACTTCAAAGATCCAAGGGATGCTCGGAGCCTAATGAATTCTATTGGACGGAGAGTTTTAAGTCTTTCACCCTCTTAGACTCCTTATATAAAGCCTTTATCTGGCTCAGATAAAAACTAACTGAAATTTAGACTTTCCGGAAGTGATATCTATGGTGGTTAGAATGGGTATTAGGATTTTTTAGCCACATAGGACACCTAGAGACAATAAAAAGAATTGATAATGTGTCCACCACATAGATAATTATTTATTGGGAACTTAAAAATCAGCTAAAGATGCTTACTTATAAGGGTGAGCAAATAATTTGGATAATTCAGGTTATTCGAGTAGATTGGGTAATTCATTTTGGCCAAAAAATATTAAACGGATAATTCGGTCAAGAGTCATAAAAATCTCGGGTAATGCAGTTAAATTTGGGTAAAACGAATTTTGGCCGAATTAGCCTAATTACCCAAAATCTAAAACTCTGCCATTTTGACATGAAATGTATAATTCTAATTTCTCTAATTCTCTCTTAAAAGTCTGAAAGTGTGATTAGCTTGACACATGCCTGAAGCAGGCCTTAATATAGGCAATGAAGCCCGAAAACTCCTTGTCCAATAGGATTCTTCGGGCCCCTAGAATCTCGGAGCCTAGGGGCCCCTAGATTCTCGGAGTCCAGCATGTTGGCCTGGTTAGGAGGTTAAGGTTAGTAAGACAACCTCCTCCTTGCAGACATAGGAGTGACTTCCCCTGGACTAGGCGAACACACCCTTTGAGGGGGTCCTAAACATAGAGGATGTTTAAATCTCTCTTAGGGGTGAGCAAATAATTCGGGTAGATGGGGTAATTCGATTCGGTCAATTGGTTAATTTGAAAATTATTTTTTAATTCAGTTAAATTATTTAATCGAGTAAAGTAGGGCTGTTCATTTGCGGTTCGGTTCATCGAACCAAACCGATAGGCTCAAACCGAACCGAAAATAAAGAGACCGAAAACCGAACCGATACCCTATAAAACCGATAGACACCGAACCGATTTTATCGGTTCGATATCGGTTCGGTTCGGTTAAAAACCGAAATACAAATCCCAATTTCAAGTTCAATTTCAATCTGCAGAAACCTAAACCTAAAACAGCCCCAATTCGCCACAGATCAATTTCAATTCTTCACAAAATTTCAAACATTATCATCAATACAGAGAATTTCAACACAAACATCATCAACACAAAAATTCAAACATCTTCACACAATTTCAAATTAATGTTCGAGTAAAAAAAAAAAAAATAAAAAGCAAAGACATCATCTTTTTCCGGTAACAGACCTCTGCTTCTTTATTTTCTTCTTTCGATTCCTCAAATCACTGATTGATTTTCGATTCTCTTCTGCTCCTCTGTTCTTCGTTCCTATTGTGAGCTCTGTTCTTCTTTTTTGAATTTTTGTTCCAGTGAAGAACTTGAGTTCCAGTCGTGAGTTACTGTTTCTGTTCTTCATCTCAGATCGCTTTCCCTTCCTCGTCTCCTGATCGACGCGAATCAGCAGCCAAGAAACGAAGAGAGTGAGAAGAGAAAGACTCGCGGAGGAGATGATGAGGTGAGGCCTAGGATGAGATGATGAAGAATATGGAGATCAGAGGGCAAAGGAGATGACGGGGAGAGAGAATGGCGAAGGAGATCGGTCTTCGGTGGAGGAGCACGACGCCGGTCTCACCGTCTTCCGGAGAGTGACTGGTGAGGGAGTAAGTCGGTGGCTGGGTGGGTGAGAGAGAGATGGATCGAAGAAGAAGAGAGAAAATGAGGAAAAGAGGCGCTGTGTAAGTGAGTAATGTGTTAGGTTTTTTAATATTTAGGTTAGGTTAGGTTAAAATCAAAACGGAGGGTTGTGGGATTCGGTCGGTTCGGTTCGGTTTCCATATGAATAAAACCGAACGCCGAACCGATATTTTCGGTTTACTCTAATTCTGCATCGAAAACCGAACCGAATTAATCGGTTTCGATTCGGTTCGATTTCGGTCGGTTTTCGGTTTATAATGAACACCCCTAGAGTAAAGGCTAAATTCGGGTAGAGAAAAAAAAATTTCATATTTTGTAATTCAGTTAAGATTTTTACAAAAATTGACCGTTCTAACTGAATGCTCACCTCTACTTAATTATTACAAAATTTAAAATAGGGGTACTATTACCACCCTCAAAGTTGGAGTATCGTATATGAAATTTAGCCTAAATTTATTCTAAAAACTTTAGGGGTTAATTTTCACAGAAAGTACCTCAATTTTGAGCTTACTAACAAGTTACTCATCACCTAAATTTCAATTCTTGCAAATAAATGCCAAAACTTTCAAATTAGCTGAGAAAATCCTTTTGTAGGAAGGACCAAAGGGAAGGGTAAGCTGCAGGAAGAAGGATGCATTGAAACTATATTCGTGAAAATACAAGGACCTTATAGCGGATCAGCATAAATTTGAAGGACTTAAAAGTAATTCTTCTATTTTTGTAACGTTAAAACATATAAAACACACCGTTTCAATGAGGGTTTTGTGGCCTTCTTTTCCAGCGAAGATCTCGCTCTTCTTTCTTTGCTGCCTCTCGCTCACGCAGTTCGCTAAACCCGCATCTTTATCATCAATCTCGCCTCTTGAATCAAAGGTACTTTTCTTTTATTTCTTTGCTGTTTTTGATTTATTTCGAGCTTCTTAAGAACATTTTTTTATCTATGTTTTGTTTTTGATGATTTAAAATTAATTATAAAGTTGTCTACATCGTTAATCTTAAGAATTAAGCCTCTGGTTTAGGGTTTAAGGAATCCTTGCGACTGTTGCAGTTATGGCGAGTACTAAGGTCCAGAGGATTATGACCCAACCTATTGTACGTTTCAAACTATTGTGTCCCCTTTTTCCATTTACATTTTGCTGCTTAAGGCCTAATCATTAATTGCATTTTTAGGTTTTCAATATCATTCCTGTTTTTCTCATTTTGGCCTTTTTTAATTGCATTTTGGTGTTCTTAATGTCATATCTGTTCTATTTCTAACTATTCTTACCTTTTTCTTTCTGGACCATGTTCTTATGGGATTGTGCTGTGCCAGAACCTGATTTTCAGGTTTCTTCAAAGTGTAAGTTACTTCTCGGCTTATTGATTCCATTTATTTTATTCTGGGCTTAAAACTGTTTGCTCTACTGTTGACTTTTGTGTTTTTGGCTAATATTTGTGTGGTGTCTGTCCGTGTCTTAGAAAGCTCGGATCCAGATTTGGCTTTTTGAGCAGAAGGATCTGAGGATTGAAGGCCGAATTATAGTAAGTTTTTGTTTTTTTTTTTTTTGGGTACCTTTTTATCTTTTAAACTACTATTTATGGCAGTTGGTTGACAATAATATTGGGTTTTTAATGTCTAAGTTGATTTCTTTAGCAACTAAATGTATGATAGCGATATGCATGGTTATGCTGGTGTCTTTGGTTGGTTGATTACGCTCTTGCTTGTTAGGAAAATACCATTTGAAGGGATTATATTAATGTGTAACTGATTAGAGTATTGATGGTTGTCTTGTGCCCATCTTAAGAAAAATTCAAATCGTGCTCAAGTATGGTTAATATAAACAGCTGCAGTTTTGGTTTTATTGTTTTCCTTGTATTTCTTTCAGTCTGTTGGCTATCATTTACATTGTTCCTGATTTTTTCTTTAAATATGTTGCACGCAATTTCAAGGCAAAATTGTTTAGTTGATGACAACTTTATTTTTATGATTGTAATTTTAATTGAAAATGATGTTTTAATGGCTCTTGATGCATTTTCTTTCTTTATTTTAATCTGATTATTTATTTCAAGGTAATCATTTTTTTTGTTTATGCTGTGTTTCTTTCTAGAATAGAAGTAGGCATGTGTTAGAGAAAAATCATTTGTTGTAATTTTTAGTTTTCTATGTGATAGAAGTTTGACACTTCATGCAGTTCATCATGTGAAAATTTTGTTACTTTCTGAGTCAACATCGCAAATAACCACATCTCCATCCTTAACATCCATAGATGCCTTAAGAGTTCCGTTTCTCTTCCAGAACAGTGCTTTTACAATTTGATTTATTCACAAATCTAATTTCCTTTCTGTATTTAGTGGTATAATTTACCACATCATGTTTGAAGGATGGCATGCTAATTTGAAGGATTTTTGATTTAGGGCATCTCAAATAAGTACCTGCTTTTACTTTTGAACATTTAGTAGGTAGAGCAGCGTTGCTGTTAATTAAATATTTTGTTCTACTTAGAGGTGGCCATGGGCCGGTTCGAACGGCCTGAACTGCGGTTAGCCGGCCTGGAACCTTCGCCCGGCCTGGAACCGCCTAACCTCCGGTCCGGTTAAGGTTCCTAAAATTTTTGAACCATAACTGTTCATGGCCCGTAACTGCTTGGAAACCGCCGGTTCGAACCTCCTGAACCGCTTGGAAAATGGTTTTTTTAAATTTTTGGCTAGAACCCGCTCGAAACCGCCCGGTTTGAACCACTTGAACCGTTGGGCTTTTGGCCCATTTTGAACCGTCTTTGGCCCGTGAACTGCTTGGCCATGAACCGTAACCGGATCGTCCTGGCCACGGGCAGGTTACAGTTCATCGAAATGTTGAACCTGAACCACCGGGCTTTGAACCGGCCCAGCCCGTGGCCATGTTTTGTTCTACTGTTTGGGAATGTTTGCTGTTATCATTCTTCTTGTCTTTGTTATCAAAGTTTCATAAGGCTTTTGGGTGCCACTGTCCTGTGAATTTTAATTATTTTTTCTTTTCCTTGGTTTGCATTAGTCTCTTGTGTGATTTGGGCCTTTCTATAGGATTGGCACTATTTCTTTTCTTTAATGGTAATATCTTTGGATTGGAGCCCTTTAAACCTGCAAAATTTTAGGTGTAGAAGGTAAAGCAGATGTTACTGGGCAATGAACAAAATAGATCAATGAAACTTGGGACATATTTTTGAAGAAAACCAAACACAATATATATTTAATATTTTGATACATTTTTCTTTGGTTTTTGTTTTCTCACGGGTTCAATATAATCTTTCCTTCCCCATTCATATAACTTCCGAACACTGTAAGCGTCACCCTCACCACCACCATCATCGCCACTTTTGTTTCTCACTAAAAATAAATTTGTCATTATGATTTATGCATTCTATTTAGCACAGAGAACATCTAGTTAGACTACGTAATAAGAACTTTTTAGGTTGTACACTCAAGTTCTGTCAATAATATAATATGCTATATTCACTCTGTCTTCTTCTTCCAATATGCATCTACTGGCATTTTGTATGTATCCTTGTATAAGCTGAATGCCTTTTGCCTAGTGCAGATGCTAATGCAGGAAAAAGATGATGTTCTTTTCCTTTTATCAGTGCTGCTAAAGTATGTGATTTAAAATCATTATTATTAGGCGACTAAATGAAATGGGTAAATAAATGGAAATTCCAAAGCTATATGCTTCTGCTCGGGTGTTTGTCTAGGCAGAACTTGGCTGAAGTTGCCTCTCTTGAATCTGAGAGTGAGGTGCTTAGGCTGCAGCTAGTCTTGACCAGTTATCTAGTTGAGTACTGAATTAGGCTTTGATGGTTATTTAATATGGATGTCTGGAAGGTGCAAATTGAGTTTGATTGCACATACTTCAACTTGGAGTCATTAAATACGTCAGCAATCTCTTGAAAGTCATCAAACTAAAGTTTGTTGTCTGCTCTATTTGTACCCACTATAAATTGGAAAATCATAGAACATCAGTGACAGGACTGGAATCATGAAATTTAGAGCACATAACAAGATAATGTGTTATTGTGTCATCAGATTCACTATAATTCGAGTTGCTTTTTGTGCTTTTGTGGCGATAATTGATTAATTAACCAGGTGAATGAGTGATAATTCAAAGAGCAATTTATTGTTCTTAGTACTTCTAGATTGCAGTTGGATTTGGTGGATAACTAAGAAGCTATATTTTGACCAGAATGTCTGGTACACGTCTTAATGTCGTTAAGTTCTTACTGTGTTATATTGTAACTTGTCAGGAAACATCAGGAAGTCCACTAAAATTGTTTGTTCTTAACTAGTCCAAGAACCTAACAATCATGGCTAGACATGCGGTCTGATATCTTTTTCTTTTTCTTTTCTCTTCCAAAAGCTCTAAAGGGTTCTCTCTCTCAAATTTGCAAAACTGGGAGGATGTAGATATTTTCTATTTGATCTGCTGAATTAGAATGAAGTGAACTAAAAGCAATAATTTGCAGACTTTTCTAGTTTTGTTCCTTTTTCAAATTGTAATATTCTTGTTTCGAATCCTCCCTTATCTATCTCGGTGGGTTATAGATGTGCTTATATGGGATTTTGATACCATGAGGTACTTACATTGAACAAATTTCCTGCTTGTAATGTCATCTTTTGTTTACTATTCCATAGAGGACATATTGCTTTAACTTTTGGTTGGCGTGTCATTTATGTTCATGTTACGTAGGTAAGATTAGGGGTTCAATGCTAAGTTAATATCGTCCATGAATCGTAATGGCATTCGTTTTGTTTGACAGGGTTTTGATGAGTACATGAACCTGGTCCTTGATGATGCTGAGGAAGTCAGCATCAAGAAGAAGACCAGAAAGTCTTTGGGTAAATCATTAGTTTACCATTTGAACTCCTTTTTTTTTTTTGGTCAATCATGTTGAAAGCCCTAAATGACAATTTCTTCACAAATTTTCAGGACGGATTCTTCTCAAAGGAGATAATATTACTCTGATGATGAACACGTAAGTTAAACATTCTCCTCTCGCACCAATTTCAAATTTTTACTGTATTAATGATCCTATTTGCATGCATTGCAGAGGGAAGTGATGATGATGGTCTGCAGTTGAGAGGCTTTGAAATTGGAGCTACTTTTGTTAAATGTAGGTGGGTGACATACGGGAAAAAAAAAAAATGTTATTAAGTTGCAACGTCTTTGTAGTGTGGCAATCGAGAGTGAATGTTGCAATTAATATTTGAATCTGATGCTTGTCTGGATTGTTGGACATACAAGCATTATGAAACATGTACCATTTAGAAAGATGATGAATGCTAGCTCTTTGTAGTCCCTTAAATTTTGTCATAGGCATGTCTGTCTTTGATGAACCTTACATAAGCTTTAAAAGGTCTTAACATAGTATGAACTTTGCGACTCGTTTAACAGATTGGCAAATCTGCAAAAGTTTTGAATTAAATTCTAAAATTGAATTGCTTAATCGATTAAACATTGTAAATTTAAAATTTATGGACTTGTGTGTCACCTTATCCTTGCGGAATGGTTTATTTAACACCTATGCTTTTTTATTCTTCAACAATCAGATGCCTCGACATGCTATATTGTATTTCACATGCTTTTTTTTTATAACGTGTTAAGGTGTTTGCCTGTTTGTATGTCACATGCTTTTTATATAACGTGTTAAGGTGTTTGCTTGTTGAAGAATTAGGGAGAACAAATAGGTCATTCCAAAAAGATAAGGTAATTAGAAAGAATAAATAGGTCATTTCAAAACGATAGGATATCACGAGAAAGTATGTGAAAAATAGGGGCATGGTGTATTTTTAAGCCGGAAGTTTCAACTTTAGATCTCCATCCTATGTGTCTCTTGATCTGAGTAGAAATTGAGAATTCAGCATCGATTATCAAACCAAACTTTTATCGATTATTGAAATTCTTGATAAATACCGAATATTTTCGATTACCAAATGCTCGTCATAGCAGTGAAAAAAAAAAAAGAAAAAAATTAGAGAAACAAATGCTTTAAACATTGTTAATCCATTTATTCTACAAGAAAAGAACAATCTAAGTAATAATGTTCAGTAACTAATTTACGGATTTACTGAATATTGATTTTCCGATTATGGTAACTGAAACTGAATTATTTGATTGGTTGGGTTCAATATTCACATGATAGCATGCTATCACTATAACCATCATGCCATGGCGAAAAGACAAGTTGGAAGTGGATTTATCTGGAGCACCAATGGGTACTTTGTTTTTTAAGGCACCACCACAAATTACCTAAAACTTTAGTTAAAATCATAAATATCAAATTGATGGACCTATTATCATGACTCAAGAATTGTTGTTTGTTTCGAAAATGCAGCACAAATAAGGCAATTGTTGGAGTTCTCGTCTGTGACTGTGTCCTTTATCAATGGTTTCCAACCCTAATGTTTAGGATTGGTCTAGATATAAGTTGTAAAATTATGTTCAAAACTCAATTTTAGATTTTGGGAGCACTTCCATTTGAATATGGAGGCATAGTGGGAGCCATGCCTTGCTTTGTTTGTTTGGGGGGTTGAAAGTTGGAAAAAAAATATCAAAAAGCAAGCAAAGCAGGGTGATTGAATTGATTTGAAAGAAGAAAGTTTGCAGAGTAGAGGAGGCATGGAGAGATAGATATGTGGGGTTGTTGGTATATTATTTGTCTACCAATGACAAAGCATCAACTATCACTCATTTTGTTGTTTTTATAAGCACTAGTTTGTTGCTGATTACTGAGTCAGCCTCCACATTCATAATAATAATAATAATAATAATAATACATAATGCCTTTTCTTGTTTTTACCTGCCTCCTCCTGTTTCTTTGGCAATTGTCAAACCCCACCTTGCAAATTACAAGCAAAAGATGGTGATTTGGATCCCAATTACATCTTTCATTTTCTTCAATCATTAAAATCATCATGCTCACCCCATTCTACTTTTACCTTTGCATTAACACTATATTTATATATTTTTCTAATTTAAAAGAGGAGTTATTATCCCCTATTAAACCCTTAATTTATATACAATGTAACTGCAACCGAAATTAAACTCGTAACTGAAAATCGAACTCGTGACCTACCTCATTGTACGTTCTTATTATTATAATGTAATCATAATTGTTTTACTAGATGTAACATTATAAGTTTTCAATTTTTATCAAAGTTAAAATAAAACAATGTTCAACAAGGCAAAAGGATGAATGATTTAGAAGTTTTGTTTGGATGTTCCAAAATATTTGATTGCCAGACATTATTATACTTTATTTCATGTTATATTTTGTGTCAGCATTTTTTCTTTTCCTCTATGTCCTTTTATATGCAACTTGAATTGCTTTTTGACTCATTTATTCTTCTTACAGCTAAATTTATTAAAAGCTTTACCACCGAAATAGTTCTTGCAAATTTGTATTTCCCTCCTTTATTTTTTTAACCAAAAGTATTATTATTTTATTATAATCCAAATCTAATAGGATAAAGTAATTAATTAGAAGTAATTATATAAAATATATCCTTAAAAATATAAATTTAGTAAATTCTTTTTAAAAAAGGCCAATATTCCTCTCTCATTCACACGTAATCATAATTTAACTAGCTTTATACATGAATACTTACGTTATTTATTAATTTTTTACTTACAAGAGACTACTACCTCCGTATTTTATGATTCTTTACATTTCATTTTTCATCAATACCAACACAAATCAGCTTTTCACCAATACCAATACCAATACAGAAATAATACTAAACAATTACTAATCCTCTAAACACTTACTTTTTCACCAATACCAATAAAAAAATAATACTAAACAATTATTAAACTTACTATAAATGGAAATGTAAAGAACCATAAAATACACCCAAAAATGAAAAATGTAAAGAACCATAAAATACGGAGGTAGTAAATATTAAAAAGAAAAACTTGCATCATTTCATTTTTATTTTTAAACTTGAGTACCTTTCATTACCTAATTTATCTTTCTACTTCTTCTCGAGCAAGATTAAGAATCAAATTTCCCAGACGAGTGGTACGTCTAGTGGCAAATGTATATACGTAATTATACGTACCAACAAAAAAAATCTCTGTTGTTGAATTATTCATAATTTTATCAAGATAAAAAAAATTAAAGTTTCACTAATTTTATGGATTAATTACTAGTAATAATTAATTAATCACACTGGGGGCTGAAATTGTATTTATAGATAAATATTTATACTTAAAAGACAAAAAAAAATTCTCTCTGTTGAATTATGCATAATTTTATCAAGATTAAAAAAAAAAATTAAAGTTTGACTAATTTTATGGTTTAATTACTATTAATAATTAATTAATCACACTAGAGGCTGAAACTGTGTTTATAGATAAATATTTATACTTAAAAGACAAATCATGTATATATATATACTAATTTTTTTTACCATACATTGCACACGTTAACTTATTTTATATGCTCGTTATTAATGGTGTAATTAATTCGATTAGTTATGTATTGACTGTAATAAATTTTATATAAAAAAATAATAAATTATTATTAATTAAAAATTTTAAAAATATTATTAATTATATGAATATAATTAAATTTTTAGATTTTTTCTTAAAAACAAAATTTAATGAAATAAATTTTGGTGTTGATTCGTTTGAAATTTTGGCCAGTTTCTGATGATCCAACGATTATTCTGAGGGTACCAGATGAATAGGTGAAGCAATGGCTGTTGATTGGTACCTTTCGTTCACTAGTCAGTTGGATTTGACGGAGATGGCGGCACTAAAGTAGCAGCCTTGTTCCTCAATTTTTCAACCAATTGCTTTAATTTTTAGAATTTTTTCTTTTTTATTTAAAAATTATAAAATTCAATAAATATTAAAATGAGTGCATAAAACTATAACTCTAAAAAAATATTATTTACTTGGTTATTGATATTTGGTGTTATTTACTAAAGACAAATTTTAAAAATGTATTATTTATTACCATTTTACAATTTATTTGAAAATTTTTACCCAATCCATTCTCATATTTTCCAATTTTTCAAAACATACTTTAACAAATTTTGAAACTAATAT
>CATIWJ010036880.1:0-11067 GCA_949640765.1 Croton laevigatus | reverse complement strand
ATAAGTTTATAGCACATATAAAATGGAAGGCGAGATACTACCTGTCTTACTTTAGATTGACAACATATAAAGAGATGTGAAAATAAAATAATCAACAATATGATTTGCTGATCTCTGAAATTCAACTTATAATAAAGGTCTTAATTAAAAACACTTGTTTGATCCCATAAAATAATGTTAGTATTTTCTTTGTTGAGAGCGACCCTATTTTTTTCCCCGAAAACGACTATCGTCATTAAAAAGATAACTAACTAATTCTCGGATTACATATGTATTCATCACCTAGTGAAGACTGGTGTATTCAGATTAAATATGTTAAAGTTAAATAGAGTTTGAATTGGAACATGTATCCCATATCTTCTGCCTTGTTATAATAACTGCACCGGAATGGCGGTTCCAGTGATCTTGCCAAGCTGATTTTGGTGTACTACTAGGTATTTTTATGTGTTTTTGGAGTAAAATAATAGTATTTGAAAAAAAAGGGTAGCTCGGTGTATGAAGACATTCCGTAAAGTTCGGAGAAGGGTCGCATACTCGAAGGTGAAATGTAGGCAACCTTATTCTGTATTTACTGCAAGATGTTGGCCACATGACGACAACTTTACCGTTGCGTCAAGACAACTGTGGCCTTTTGTAGGATTAAAGTTAATTTTTCCTTAAATATTTGTTTAACATGGTATTAAAAAACTTAAATAAGCGAGTAAATTTGGGTTTGAAGATAAAAAGTTATCACTTTTCAATTCTAACAATTACATCGAACTATCATTTTTTAAACTTGAAATTATATTTAATCATATCATTATACTTGAAATTATATTTATTAAACTTTTAATAGTTTGACTAGCCGGAGACTATATTGAAAAATAGTTAGATCATAATAAGAGAATCGAATTAATTGGAATTCTCACTATGCAACCAAACAATGAAAACTCAAATTAGAGTTTAATAAAAATAGTTAAGCAAATTCTTAAATATCAAACACTAAAAACATAAAAAATTTTAGATGAATTGCCCTTTATTTGATACTACTTTTTTTGAGATTTGATTGAACAGGGTGAGCCTTTCTGATATCTTCTTTGAGCGTCTTAACTGCCTTGCTAAAGTCACTGAAATTTGTTATGTTTGCAGACCGCTCATCCTCAGACATCGATGGAGATGATAATAATGCTCTAACTTCTATAAATTCTTGCCAGTACTTTGAGGCTTCTTCTTCCTTTGGAGGCTCTAATGCAAAATTAATGATTGCCTATGATAATTTTCTCCCATGAACATTGAGAAAAAAAAAAAAAAAAGAGCTTAATTAGTTATTTAATTGATGATAAAATAACTTCAAATTTTTTTTTAAAAAAAATTTATTTGCGAATACCAAATGACGGATGCTGAGTAATCCGGATTCGGGATAAGCAGGACCAATCAAGGTGATAAAACTCTCTGTATCGAATTTTAACGTAACTACATTTCTAAAGCTCAAATTCGAGAATTTTGGTTAAACTAGAACAACTTCTTATTAGTTAATCATATAAAATAACTTCATCAATTATAATAAACTTAATCCAGCTAGTCCTCACCTTATATAGAGGTCTTCTTGCATCAGTAATTTCTTCATGAACAGTAAGGCATTCATATTGTAAAGCCTTCTTGAACTCTCCCTGTACAATTACAACGTTAGCTACTCATCTTTCAAACAATTTATATTGTAGTCTTAGATATTCATACATTGATAAATGTTTCATTTTGACTTGATATCTTTTATATGCTAACAAATGTCCACTTTTCCATGTGTTGATTATTTGCCAATGAACTTTTTGTGGAACTTATCTCAAAACTTAAATACGAATAACGCAATTGCATTAAAAATCAATAGAAAAAATTTTGTTGTCTTTAAGAGTTTTACAGATCTCGAATTTGTCGAATATTGATTAGTTGGTATATGTGATTTACCAAATAGTTATATTCAGGGGATGAAAAAGGAATAATTAGTACCTTGTAGATGAGCATTTCAACAAGCAACATTTCAATTTCATAAGCTTCATGAGGTTTGTTTCCCATTTTGGCCTTTGTCATTTCTCTTTCAAGGATTTCAATTGCAACATCTTCCTCTCCACTCATTTCCAGCTTCGCAACTACTTTCTTAATTGCAAATTTCGTAAACATGATTAACATTATAACTAAAAAAAAAATCATCAATTTAATTAACAAAAGAGTAGTAATTATAATTAATGAACCTGAAGCTTATTAAAATCAGGATGTTCCTCAGAAATCAAAGTCTTTAATTCAGCTTCAGCAGCATTAAGCGAACTTATGTCTGCTCGAGCTTGATGATACTCCATTAATCTTTCCAAAGCCAACTTTCCTCCATGGATTGCTCCAATAGACATAGCTCTTTTAAACACGCGTTCTTTACTTTTGTACTGTCGTTTAAAAGCAAAACGACATGCTATGTAGCCGCCCGCAATTATAACAACAATTGAGGTTACCGCTGCCGCCACCGCTCTCACCATTTCTAGTCTTGCTGGTGAAATTATAATAAACAAATTCTTCACACCCAGATTAAATTTTGTCATTATTTTAAGGTGATGATCAGCTTAGATTATTCTGGTCTTAGTTTGCTTGATGCGTAAGGAAACTTCAACTTATGCGCATAATTTTTACTTCCACAATATGGAAAGCATCAAAATTTTCTCGGGAATCCATAGGTTTCAAGAAAGAGCATTGCTACGATACCGGAATTCGAAATTCGAGTATTTTTATTTTTTAATGAGTATAATTAAATTGTCCACACTGAATTTCGAGATAAAACAATAGATTCCAGATTGCGAAATTTAAATTTGTATAACAAATTATAAACGACTGCAAATTCAGTATTACGAACTTATTTTGTTTCTAATTTATAATATATTCACTTTGCGGAAACTACAATACACTGTTTTTTTTTTCTCGACACCAAATTCATATAATCTAAAGAGTTGTTTTGAGAAAAAAAAGAATTCGAGAACATTCGAATTAGAGTTGGAGTAATCTCAAATTAACGTTCAAGAAAATGCTTTATTTCAGTAGGGTACCTTACTGAAATAAATAATACTTCTTTTTGACAAAAAAAAGTAAAAGACAGATGCTTTACTTTTTTTTTACCAGTAATATAGGATTTCATTGCTAACAAAGAACATTACAAATAGATGCTTTACTTTGAGAACTTATAAATTCAAAGTTGATTCTAGTAATATTTAAATAAATAAAAGCCAAGAAACGAACCCCATCTCTAATTCTGTAAAACAATGGAATCTATGCTATTTCATGGCAATGGAGGTCTTCTTCCTCCTCTTGTTAAACAACCTTCATTTCTAACAACTTCACTACCTTACACTAAACTTAATTTCACCCAAACCCATATTAATTACCCTAAATTCATTTCAGTCAGAAAAGCGCTGATCCGCCCTGTAATTAGGGCGGAATCTGGAAATTATTACGGCCGGAAAATTGTGAAAGGCGTGTCCATAGCCATGGCTTGTGTTTTAGGTATAATTGGTTCTTTGAAAATGAACCAAAAAGCCATTGCTGGTCCGCCCGAACATAGAGGAAAAGGTAATCATCCTGATAGACCGACTTATGCAACAAATGGAAAATTTGCATTAGAATCATTATTTATAGTTAATAAGAGATTAGCTTCGAGGGAATCAATATATCCTTTTACTCCTGACGATCTGCCTTCAGCAGAAGATAAAAGGCCGCCTTCAACAAGTGATATCAGAGATCTTTACAAGGTTATTTTCCTGATAAGATTTATTTTAATCTTCATTATATTTTAATAATGTTTAAAAATGCAGTAGTATATAGCAGTGAGCATGTAGATCAACTGTAGAAGTTTGTTTTAGTTTAACCAAAGGTTTTGACTGAGTTTCGAGACTTGGGAAGGAGAATTTTACCGTCTTTAGTAGTCCTGACTAGGGCTGTACATTTGGGTACGGGTAAAATGAGTAATTCGGGCAATAAACGGGTAAAAAATTTTTTTACCCGAATTACCCGTTTTGGCTGAATAACAAAACGACGCTGTTTTGTGTTCATTAGACTTTTTGTTCGTTTCTTTCTTGCTTTTATCAATTTATTTTCATTTTGAGGTATCAATGAATGAACTAATTCTGTATTAAGATAATGAGTTTGGTTTATGAATTGAAGGAAAATTAATCCATTTTTCTTTTCTTTCTTAAGAAGCAGAATTTTCTTCATCTTCTAATTGCTATATTAGTGAAATCGAGATAGGAACAAGTGAATAGAATTAAAACATGTGATATTGATATGAAATGTATTTAATTTTGCATGTGAAATGATTCGTGTTAGCTCTTATGATTCTATAATTATGTTGGAGTTGATGATGAATTTGAGTTTTTAATTTTTAATTCGGATAAATTCTGGCAATTTGGATAAATTCAGGTAATTCGTGTAGATATTTTAATTCGGACAAAACGGATAAAGGAAAAAAAATCAGAAATATGCTAATTCAGGAAAAAATTACCCGATCTATCCGTATGTTTACCCCTAGTCCTGACCAACTTAAATTCGAAGTATTCGGTATCCGTGGGTTGGGGTTCTAAAAACCAAATGGTTAAATAAACAAATGCATTAGTATATAGTTTAACTAAAGATTAAGAAGTTAAAGATGTGTTTGCAGATGGAAGCAGTGCGACGAATGAAAGTTGGGGAACCAGAAGCAGCTGTGTCGTTTTTGAAGGACCAATATCATCATGTATCTACTAAATATGGTGGAGATCCTGCTCATGAAATGGAGATGGCATTAGTTGAAATCCTTATTTTTCAGGTTCCCAAAACCAAACTCCTAATCAATAATTAGTTCCGTACTAATCATGATTTCTTTTTTAATTTGTATGCTTAATTGTTTTTAGGGAGAATACCAAGAAGCATTGAAGTGTAACTGTCTCAAGGAAGATGTCCATAAACCTTCAGACAGTCGAGTTCCTCTTTACAAGGTTAGTCATTACCATCCTTTAATAATCAGAATTGTTCGTTTTACATATTTTTTACAATTGCTGGTTATTTAATATACAGAATTAAATTATAAGATATGATATTTAACAAATATGATAAGAAACTAAAATACTACCTTCGTCCTTTTTTAATAGATGCTTTTACTATCTATCCTTCTTTTTTTTTTCTATAATTTTCTTTCCATTCTACCTTAAAAAATAAAAACTCACATCCACTTAACATAAAAAGTGGACCCCACATACACTATAAAGGGTATAATTGTCCTAATTCACCAAAAAGTACCAAAAGTTTCATTTATTTTGAAACACTAAAAAGCCATAAAGTCTCAATAAATTAGGAACGGAAGTAGTATATAAAGTGTGGAGAAGTTTAATTAAAATTTTAAAAGATAAAATAAGCACTTTACTATTAATTTTTTTCTTTTTGAAAAAAAGTTAGTACTTGATGCTAGTAGCGCCACTAATCAGTTAGTTCGATTGGGTTGATTCATAAAAAGTATCATGATTATGTTAACTACACAGGCTATTGCATATACCATGTTGGATAACGTAAAAGAAGCTCGAACATGGTGGGACGAATATAAGGAAACAGTTAAAGAAGGATTGCTTCACTTTCCTGAGTGAAATTATAAAATCAATTACTGTAATCAATCAATTTCTGTTTATATAATTTATGCATACATGTTTGTTGGGGGTAAAAAAAAACATCTTAATTTTAGTTTTTTTACCTCTTTTTTCTACACAACTTATAAGTATATTATTAGTACTGTTGTAGAGTAATTGAAAAAAACTAGCTACTATATGTATCAATTATTCATATTGATTGATTGAGCAAACTCATAATATATATATATATATATATATATATAACATAGATCTTTTATAAATATTAGAATCAAATAATACATTATAGTAACTGATATTGCGTGTACACATTAGTTTTATAAAACTGATATCTAAATCCTATTTAGCAAGCTTATAGCATTTCTAATGGTAATGTATATTGCAGTTGATGTGTTGATTGAAATAGAAAGTTTGAACGATTACATGACTAACCGTTTATTTCTAGAATTTAACTTTTAAAAAACTGTCTCCAATGCAACATCTTCCATTTTCCATTTGCTTTTCTTTTTGGGGTTAACAATTTAATGGATAACCAATCATATTACAATTTTAACGTGGACAATGTTTAGCAGACCCTCCAAAAATAGAAAGCCTACTAGAAATTGTTTATGACACGTTAACTAGTTGATTAGATAGATATTAGATTGGAGATTTTTTTTAAAATTATTTTCATTTTTTTGACGTGTCCATCAAATAAAAGCAATTTAACGTTGTATTGAAAATGCTTTTATGTACAAGTATATTACAAGTCCTTGGTATAAAAACACACTTAACATTATGACTCTGGCCAAGGATACTTTTAATATCATTTATAATATCCACGGCATGCCATTGGACTCTTTGTTGCCCATAATATAAATATTAATAACATAGTATAAAATAATACAAAATAGAGTAATGTACCATGAGACTTAACATACAATAGTTGATTCAAAAGAATAGCATATAGTATAGTTTAGAGTATTAAAGAAATACTACTTGTGGTAATAAAAAGTTTATTTAATATTAAGAGTTTCTAAATACTATAATTTGTATTTATATTATATGTAAATACATCACTAATTTCAAATTAAATAAACAAATAAATCATCATAAATGAATTCATGTATTAACGTATTCATTGGATTCTAGATAAGGTTGCTTTTAAATCAAGTTACAACTCCAGAAGAATCCATAATAATAACGGCAAACGACTTTCAAGGTTTTAAAATCTACAAATAGCCCCTCAGAATTTACGGTCTAAAAATAGTCCCTCCTACGAAAAACATCCTACAATAGTCCACTAACTAAATTAACTAGTATTAAATACAATAACACCCTCATCTAAGGCAAGTGTAATACACTCTATATATTAAAAATAATAAATTAATTAAAAAATTAAATTTTAAAAATAAATTTAAATAAAAATTTAATTTGCCAATATATTTATTTTTTTCACCAATGCTATTATATTTATTTGATTTCTTAAGAAATTTTTTATTTTAAATTATAATGTTCGTAAAATTTATATAATTGATTATAAAAATAAAAAAATATTATATACCAAAAAATTATAATTATATTAAAAAAATATATTAAATTATATTAATAAAAGAATGAAAATTCTGTATTATACATACTAAAATAAAAAATTTAAAATTTACTAAAATCAACAAAAAAAAATCCTGCAAAAAGAATAAAAGAACTCTTGTTCAAAAATTGTTCAACGGTTGTTTATTGCATGTACAATACATACTATAGTTTTAATGAACAATAATTATTCATTACATGTTCAATATCTGCTACTAGAAAAAAATAAACGTCTTACTTCCTATCTCTAACATTCAACTCCTTCGGATTGTTCGGAGTCCATATCTAAGTTTTTGACTTGTTTCAAACTAAAATATGAAAAAACAAACATCAAATGAAAAACATGACTTCAAATTTGTCATGGATAATAAGATAAAACCTATTTAGAAACTATTCATAACATGTTTATAAACTGTTTAAAAACAGTTCAAAGCTTTATAATTCCATTAAAGTTTTACAAAGGAATCTTAATGCTAGCAATCATAGAAAGACAACAACTTTTCATACCCTGTTCATATATATATATATATATATATATATATATATATATATATATATACACAAACAAATTTTTTGACTTGCTTCAAACTAAAATATGAAAAAACAAACATCAAATGAAAAACATGACTTCAAACTTGTCATGAATAATAAGATAAAACTGACTTAGAACTGTTCATAAACTATTAAGAAACAGATTAAAGCTTTACAAAGGAATCTCAATGCCGGCAAACACAATAACGAAATAACAAATCATTTATGAATATTCTGTATATAGAGATAATATCATTTGCTGGTCCTTAGTTTTTCAAATAAAGATTTCATTAATATATCTTCAACTTATACTACCCCCGTTTTTATCAATTATTTACATTTTTCGTTTTGGGTGTATTTTTTAATTCTTTACATTATCATTTATAATAAGTTTTATAATTATTCATTATTATTTCTTTATTGGTATTGATAAAAAAAAGTAAGTTTTTTTTAAAGAGTTAATAATTGTTTATTATTATTCTTGTCTTGATATTGATAAAAAGCTGATTTTATTGGTATTGATGAAAATAAAATATAAAAAAATGAGAAAAACAGAGGTAGTATTCAATAGTTGTTCAGAACATGTTCATAATAAATTGACGAGCTCAGTGGCCATCTGCTGGTAAATAATTAAACCTCATAATTCATAAACCAAACAAATTCAAATTTCAACTATAAATTTCAAGCCTCCAATATTAATAACATAAGCTGAAAAATCACATTGTAGTCTTGTAATGGCTCAGAAAAATGTCAAAAAAACAAGACATATAATAACTGTTTCAATTGGTTTTAGATTCCAAATTTTAGATCATAGGCCTTTGATTCAGTTTGGACTTAAAAAATAAGAATTATCCAAGGTAAGCCACTACGGGATTTAGCTTAGAATCTACATAAAATGGGAATAAATCAATTCAACTATTTAGCACACATCAATTTTCTAAAACATAGCCAGGAAAAGGCTTTAAACTATAATAAAGTTTAACTTAAACCCAATGATTGTCCAGCTTAAATCCAATTGCTGAACCAATGCAAATTAAAAGCAGTTGGCAATGTACATTATTTGCATGGTACTCAAACAATTCGTGAAAAAAAAAATCAATAAAAATTGATCATTAGAAGGCATAGCTGCAGTAGCAGTATACTGTAGGAGATTTAAAAAGGAACATTTTTATAACCTAAATTAATACAATTGCATAACCTATTTTATTGAACATTGTTCAGAACCTATTTATAACCTGTTCAAAAAGTGTTTATAACCTATTCAGAACATGCTCAGTAATTGTTCAGAATTTATTTTTGTACCAAAGGTGCAAATTTAATTATTGCCTCCACATGAGAAGCAGAATATCAATTTATTAAGATATGCATCAGAATTATTAATTTCAGTAGCTAACTCTGAAGAAGCTATTGATGCTACTGATAAATGTCCAAAATATGTATATATACTACAGAAACTAAGTGAATGTTTATAAAATTAAACTTCAATTCATCAAATACTCAAAAAACAGTATTATCAATGCAAAAACATAAATAGCAATAACAATAAGATATGCAATCATGAACTAATCAAGAATCTAAATCTTCTGCTAAATATTTGGATAACACTGACATTATCTACTAATCACTTCAGGGTAACATTACAAATCAAGATTTCGTTAAATTTCAAAGCACACTAATAGATTTAGCAATCTACCAAAAGTAAAGCAAATAACGAGATGTATTGAAAAATGAACAAGATCGGAAGTAATACCATGGACACGGTGAAATAAAACCCTTTTCTTTTTTTTCAATTTTGCAGCGAGTTCGTTTTTAAAAAATGAAAACAGGACCAGACTTAAAGAGAACCCCAATGTGAAATAAGCCACAAGAAGTATGGGCTAAAACTACCAGATCCTATTTGGACGCATATAAATTGTCCAAATCCCCATTGACTAGAGAAATTCTTAGGTAGACTTGGTCTACCACGTCATCCATGCACCAACCCAATTGCATGATGACACATCAGCAGGTGATGAGTTATATCTTTTTGTTTTTTTTTTTAATTTTCTTTTCCTGATAGTTATATCTTTTTGTTTTTTTTTTTTAATTTTCTTTTCCTGATAGTTATGCTAACTAACTACCTGATGATGTGTCATCATGCAATTGAATTGGTATATGGATGATGTGGTAGACCAAGTCTACCCAAGAATTTTTCCATTGACTAACAATGGCTACACTTCACACTTTTTTAGGGTTGCTTTTTCTAAAACAAATTGGTCAAAGTATTGGTGAACATTTTATTTTTTTTTTTAACCACACGGTTGTTCTCTTTTTTTTTTTTTTTTTGTTTTATAATTTAACCATTTAGTTGGTTTCTAATCACTAAATCACTAGCAGAACATTGACTATTGAAAATAGCAAAAATGTAAACAATAAAAGTATAGAAGTAAGAAAAGACATTTTTGGTCTATGGAAAGTCCTGTACATCAAGCCAATTTGAAATTCTGTTTACTCTATGTTATCATTTAATCTTCCAGCAAACAAAAGAGATAAGAATGTCCTTATTTATTTCATTTATTATTATATCACTAAAATTATGCAAATGACTCGAGTTCTAGTGGTTGAATGATGCACCCATTGATCAAAAGGTTAGAGGTTTGATCCTTGGTGGTGTCCTTTATGAACTTTAATTTGACTTGAGTTCCTTAACACGGTAATATCCCAATAGTGGGTGAAAAAAAAAAAAAATATATATATATATATAGATATATATATAGTTGGTCGATTTGTAGGGTTTTAAAAAATTTGTCCCTACTCCATGCGGATCGGATTAAAGTGGATACCCATAATCAATCCAAAATGAAATATTCTATTTTTTTAAAAATAGTTAAAGCTTGTTTTTTTTTTTAAACATAGAGGAGGCTTCTAATAAACCAGATAAAAATATGGGCTATATAGCAGGGGTAGCATTTCTATGAGCACCAAATCGGTGCTAACAATGTGGTCGGTAAGAATCGAACTCTAGACCTCCGCATCCTACTATTTTAGTAGAAGATAGAACGACCAACCGGGTCTCAAAATTTGTGCTTAAAAGGCTATTTGGTAAAAATGTGTCTAAATTACAGGCATATAATATTTAATAAGAAATATGACAAATATAATAATTTCAAATTTGAACCAAAATTTGTAATAGTTTAAGCAATTTTCTAAAGGCGAAAGCTTTATAAGTTTATAGCACATATAAAATGGAAGGCGAGATACTACCTGTCTTACTTTAGATTGACAACATATAAAGAGATGTGAAAATAAAATAATCAACAATATGATTTGCTGATCTCTGAAATTCAACTTATAATAAAGGTCT
>CATIWJ010036758.1:0-22194 GCA_949640765.1 Croton laevigatus | reverse complement strand
GCAATTTAAGTAATAAATGACAATAATTAAGGCAAAAATTAGTGAATTATACAATAGAAGGAATATTCAAGAAGAGAAAAAACCCGGCAACTAATGGAAGGTAAAAAATTAAGGTAAGTTATGTAATTAAATGAAAAAAATAAGGCAAAAATTAAGTAATTAAATAACATAAATTAAGGAAATTTAAAAGTCTATGATTGCTAATTTATGATTTATGCTTGATTTTAGGCATTATTATCACATTTTTTTTACTTTCTAAAATTTAAACTATTATAAATGTTAATGATTTATACGTGTGAATATATGAATTGAAAATGAATGAGAATAACTCAATATATTAATTAACAAAATCCTTAAGGAAATTTTTGATTTTCACAAATCAATTTTCAAATTTCCATAATAGGGTTTCTCCTATTTAAAACTCTCAAACACAATGTGTTCCTATAAATATTTCAGAAGAAATAGAAGACTTTATTATAAGTTTTTGAAGAAATAAAAGACTTTATAAATTTTTTTTCTATTTATTGAAGTAAGCTGATTATACATACTCTATGTTTTAGAATTATTGCATTTGTTAATTATATTATATTATATATGTGTTTACTTGAAATTTATTTTTGAAGCTAATTCATTCATGCAGATGGCAAAATCAAGTACCTCGCAAAATATAATGACTATCATTGATCATGTAAGTTGTTTAAACAAATTTTGAAATTGGTTTAATTATTTTTGTTGTAAACCATAAGCTTATTATTTTGATATTGAAAATCATGTTTTTCTCATTATTTTTTTTAATTTGTCATAGATTGATTTCTTCGATGATTTAAATGGTAGTACGGAAAATTGGGTGCTTAGGGTACGTGTCATACGTATATGGAGAATTACACAACGCACGAATTCGAACAATTTAATTGTTATAGAAATGATTGTTCAAGATGAAAAGGTAAATAATTTTATTATTGAACATTCTATTCAACACATGGTCAATTGTATGTTGCTCTTTTCAGAGTCACAAGCAGACGAGAATTGAAAATCTTAGTTATTGATGACAAAGGGAAAATAACAGACGAAACTGTTAATGTTGTCTACAAAGAAGTGTTTAGGAATCTAGAATGATATATTATTAAACTAATTTTTAATAATTGTTTTAAATTTTTTTCACAAACCTTAATATTTTGTTTGTATTATACACTGCCGCACTTCGCGCGGGTAAAATAATAGTCTTACTAAAAACACTAATTTTATTGAACAAGCTCTAGCAATGTTAAAGGACATTAATTCTAAAATAATCAACAACCTCCGCCATTCTTTGAGGTTATATATGCCTAATGACGACACTAATTTCGGAGTAATTAACGAAGAATATACTTAAACAAACGAAAATGTCAAGGAAACAACGTCAGTACACTGCATTTTGCAAACTTTCCAAATTCCACTCTTTCGTTCATATTTGGCGACTTGGAATTTGTCATACTAAATACTACTTGGAAGAATAACCATTGACTTGTTGAATATGATTTTATGAAGACCGTTGCAAAGGACAAATTATAACTATTAATCACATGTTTTTAAATTAAATCCACTAGATTTGAATTGAAATAGTAATTAAAAAATATACATATAACATACAATAAGAAATTTATAAAATAAGAAAAAATTAAATTTAAAAAAAAAGTTGACTGACCAGTAACTTGAATATTAGTATTTTAGAGCAAGCAGTATTAAATTAATTATTTTCATTTTATTTAAGTAAACAATTAGTTTTGAGATTAAATATTCTTAAATAGGCAAAAATTTACTTTAGTTTAGGTTACGAACTAGATTAATTGCTCATACGATGCATCTTATTATATGTCTAATTTGGACTGGGAGTAACCCTGTCTCTTTTTGTATGATGTATAATTTTTTATTCAAACAATTCAAGTTAAATGCATGGTTTTTGTTTTAAAAAATTGTAAAAATATTGATGCTAACAATGTGCTTGGCAGCAATCGAATTTGAGACCTAGATATTCTACTATCTTTATGAAATGAAAGATGACTAATCAGACCACATCTTAATTGGCTAGTTTAATTAATTTTTTTACAATAGGTCAAAATTGTGAAATTAGACAGAGAATGGCATAATAGGAAGAAGCTAAAACAGTGACAATATGAAGGTGGAATGATGTATCTGACCCGAACAATAGTCAAAACGTACAAATATATTCTCAGACAAGAAAATAAGGTATTTCATACTAGAAGAATCACTAAATAATTAGTAAATAGTTGACTAAATTTCCAGTAGAAATTTTATTTTATAGAATGTCAACCAGCTTTTGTTTTATATGTATGTCTTTCGAATAGGTGGTAGTTCTGGAAAATTCTAATCTTGACCGTGTTCCTTCCTTTCACTCGGTTTTGTTGAATTGTATTATTTATAGAATGTTTTTATTTATTTTATTGATATAATAAAAGGGGAGAAATGGACATAAAAGAGGTAATAAAGGTAGATTTTTCAAGATAAAATTGTTATAGAAAAGGAAACAATAAATGATATGAGAGTAATCCAGTTGGTATTCTTGTTTTATCTCTGCATAATGAAAAGCAGTAGTCATGAGTTCAATTCATTAAAACCACATTTTGTTTGTGATTTGGCACATGCTTTTAAGGGGTGGATTGTTTCTTGTTGTGCAGTCCACAGATAGAACCATCATGTTGTATGATCCACAATATTTCTTTAGCCCATTAGACCTTTTTATAAAAAGGAAAAAAAAAAAGGTAAACTTAATAAATAGCACAAACAATAATTTTTTTTTTACAAAATAGCACAAAAAAATAATTGCACAATATATGGCACAAAAATTACAATATTCCACAACTACCCTCAGTTCTTAACTAATCTAAAATACGCTCCCAACCCCTTTCCTATGAAGAACCACGAATGTTTCTCTTCTTCCAAATCATCACCATTGCAAGGGTTGCCAGTGTGGAGCTCAACTGGAAAATCTGAGACCAACATTCGATACCTTATCGCTTGGGTTTTCTTTCAATACATGCCTTGTAATCGATCATTGGTTAGAGAAGGAGAAGTCATCAGGTCAGGTTGAGAGTTCTTTTTGGATCACAAAGGTTCCGATTTTTTTTTTTATGTCTTTTGGTCATCTCTCTGCTATGATTTGGGTATAAAATCAATTCCTCACCTCATAAGCTTCATTTTTATGTATATATTGTTTTGGTTAGGTTTAGTTGTTTCAATTTGCATTTTATGGTGGATAATTATTTAATGGCCTTTTGCTTATTGTGCTTACGATTTGCCTATATTGAAATTATCATTTGTAATTTGATTTCATTAGTACATATATGGAAATAAGAAAAAATAAATGAATCAGTGGCTGGTAGCTGGCAATGGAAAGAAATAAGAGAAAATAAATTTATTTTCCAGTGGTCCGTTGCGGTAGGAGATTGCGGACATATCTAGTATGCCTCCCCACAAAAATCAAATGTATTATTTATTTTTAATTTTTTTAGAAAATAAATAATAATATTAATCCAAGTAAAGGTGTATTAACAATGAACAAAAAAAAAAAATGCTATTATCTTAATTATAACATAAAAGTGCTATTTACTTAAACAAAACTTAAATTTGTACCATCTACTATAATTTTTTTCTTTAAAAAATCCGAAATCTTATGATAATACTCTTATATAGTGTTTATTTTCTCCTGAAAGAAAATTTTATGGAAATGATGAAGGACGTGTTTGCTGTTGAAATTATTGACTCTTTCAATTAGGTCCATGTGTACGAAACTGAATATTTTCTTTCCTTGGTGGTAGTTAATTGTTATCTTACTTTATTGAAAGAGACATTTTGCATGTAGTTTTGATTTTATTATATCAAATGGAAATTAATTAAGGCTTAATCTCTTTTAAATTAATACTTAATCAAGCAATTGAAACTAAAAACAATTCAAAGCTATGGAATAGAAACAATTAATCTTTTTTCAATGGGAATGGAATAGAAATAATTAATCTTTTATACTTGTACTTATTAAGGGATACAACTAATAAAATCTTGACCATGAGATTAGATTTTAGGAAGGTTCGTTCACCAAATGTTAATAATAATATTAGTAATTGCATGTGTGAAACGTGAAGAAATAAAGATCAAACTTTGTGTGCTACTCCTTTTGTTTAAGTGGAAATCATTTTTTTAAAATATTTTTGTTTATCTGAAAGAAATTTGAGTCGTCTTACAAATTTTTAAAAGGCCCATTTAAATTATAAAAACTTTTAAAATATTACTGCATTGCCATCACATAATATATGAATACCTCACGAGAGATCTTTTTATGCAAGTGATAAAGAGTTTTCCCAGCCAATATAGAGGTGTTCTGACTAGTTATCCAAGCAATGAATACATAATTATTTTGATAACATTTTCATATATTTATAGATACTATAGATAGATAATAGATATATATCAGTTAACTGATTAAAGAATACATAATTTTTTAAATAAGAATAATAATAATTACATTAATTTCTTTTATGATAAAATTGAATTCATGATGCAAAGATTTCATAATTCATATTTAATATTTCTTTACCAAATGAAAATTCACTAATTTTATGAAATGTTTAAAATTTTATTTTTTTCAAACTAATAAGCTAACATGATTAACAAAATTTTTAAGCCTAAGTCAAGTCTTAGTATTTAAAATATTTAATTAGGAGTAGTCCTAATAAGCACCAAAATGCTTTTTTTTTTAATTAGCTTTCTTTTCTGTAATAATTTTAATTTTCTTAAAAAATTAAATCAAAATTCTAAATAATGTAAATTATAATTATATGCACTTCTATAACATATATAAAAGCCCTAATGAGGGGATAAATCGCTCACCAGAGACTTAAAGTAGGATCCTATTATTATTACGTATGTAAAAGCATGAATTTGGATTATAATATAATAATTAGAATCTTAAAGTTGAGACCTTTCGATTTATGGCCTCAAAACCTCTATCCAATTATTGTACCGGCGATAATCATCATTGAAAGTTTCAGAGACTGAGCTATCGACTGGTATCCTCAGTTGGTATCCTCAGTTCGCTGGTTCGGCATGTGAGGCACCAGTGGTGAGTTGGAGTTAATGTTTTCCTTTTTTTTTTTAAATTCAAAATTAAAAGGTGCTTTGCTTTTCTTAATTTTTTAAAAATTCAAAATCAAGAAAAAAAATTTAGGTTAAGGCTATTTTAGGAATAAAAAAAGATTAGAAAATTTGTTGTAATACTAACGGAATATTCTCAATAAATTGGACAGAAAATACTAACACTATAATTCATCAAAAGTGAGGGACCACATAGTGTAATTTTTAAAACTCAAATACCTAAGAGTACACAAAATTTAGAAATCCCAGAGTAACTCTCCCTAAACTAAAGGAATGTGACTTGGAAATATTATAAACTCAAATGTAGAGTGTAAGTGAAATCCTTGACACTTATATGTATATATGAAAAAACAGGATTATAATTCTTGGAATGAGCATACCAAACGGAACTAAACAAGACAATTAAAAAATTTTGAGTTGGCAAAAACAATTTGGAACATGACTTTTGATATGTAAAATCAAAATAGCTATTAAGACCACTTTTTGCAAAAGAGAATTAGAGATCTTTTTTGCCAAAGGCATACACATGCATACACCACGTATGGACCCATTATCATATCATATTCATAGCTACAGGTAGATATGTTAAATGGTCTTTGGTCTAATGGATTAGCCCGATTAATCGAAAAAAATTTAGAGTTAGATTCATACTTTTAGCTCGAAGTATGAATTGAACTGAAAAAACCTAAATTATTTAGCCCCCAAACTTGTTAGGGTTAGCCCGAAAATCGTTAGGGTTAGTCCGTTAGCCCATTCAAAATTAAATTCAAGGTTTTATTAAATATTAATTTATAAATATTTAGTGCGAATGGAAGTGCATATTTTTCTATGCGAGCATAAATTTTTTAATTTATGAATATTTTAGTACAACTTTTTTATGAATGTTTTAATTATGCTTTAGTGTAAACTTTTAACTATATATAAATGTTTTAGTTAAAACTTTCTTTGGAATTTTTTAGTATATGTTTTAAGTTATGTAATAGAGAGTGGCCTGTTTAAACCGAGGCCCGATAGGGTTAAGGTTAGGTCCATAAATTGTCTGCCCGTTTAAATTAAGCCGAAAAGTAGCCCGAAATATTTAACTCGAAGCCCGTCAAGATCAGCCCGAAACCGTTAGGGCCAGCCCGTTTAACATCTCTATCTACAGGAAGCTAACTCCATATCACATAGCCGTCTAAAAACACAAAAGAAGCAAAATAAAATTTGTTGAAACCTAAACACACATATATAGCAAATAGCTAACTCCATATCACATAGCCGTCTCAAAACACAAAAGAAACAAAATAAAATTTGTTGAAACCTAAACACACACATATAGCAAATAGCTAACTCCATATCACATAGCCATCTCAAAATACAAAAGAAACAAAATAAAATTTGTTGAAATCTAAACACACATATATAGCAAATAGCTAACTCCATATCACATAGCCGTCTCAAAATACAAAAGAAACAAAATAAAATTTGTTGAAATCTAAACACATATATATAGCAAATAGCTAACTCCATATCACATAGCCGTCTCAAAACACAAAAGAAACAAAATAAAATATGTTGAAATCTAAACACACATATATGGCAAATAGCTAACTCCATATCACATAGCCGTCTCAAAACACAAAAGAAACAAAATAAAATTTGTTGAAATCTCAACACACATATATGGCAAATAGCTAACTCCATATCACGTAGCCGTCTCAAAACACAAAAGAAACAAAATAAAATTTGTTGAAACCTAACACACACACATATATAGCAAATGCTTTGCATGAAAGGAAGTTAATCCTTAATTATTTCTTCCATTTTCCCGCAAAGCATATAACATAACCCATTTAATTGTTCCACCATAAGCCAAAACTTTCCTCTAATGACGAATAGCAAGATGGCTGATTTTGATCCCAAAAATGTTGAATTTCTCCGTAAACTTGAAAATCCTCGAAGCAGAAAATAGGATATTCAAATAAATCATAACTTGTAAGCTCTTCATTCCAATAATTTTGATATTTTTCCTCTTCATATAAACGTTGCCAAGATAATAAACTTTGGAGTTCTGTCATATTATTATTCTCTTCTATACCTACCTGCAGAGGAGAAGAGTCAAATAATAATAAGTTATTATGATCAGATTCTAAACCCTGATTGTTCTTGTCAATTTCAGTTCCAAGCTGATCAGTAGAGCTCGGCAAAGAAGATGATGAAATTGGGGTGTGCTTATTAGAGCTTGACGAAGAAGATGATGAAATCGGTTCCACTGAGCTAGTGTGATCAAGAGAATACTTGATCTTCTTGTTGGGTTCTGGTTCAATTGATGTGCTGTTCATTAATCTTTTCTTTAAAGTTGTGTTCCAGTAATTCTTTATGTCATTATCTGTTCTTCCTGGTAGCTGTGCTGCCATGGCAGACCATCTGTAACATTAAAAACACCATCAACGATAATTCTTTACTTTTCCCTAATATTACAAATTACATATATTTTCAAATAAATACATGATGCAACTGATCATGTAGCATATCTAAAGCCTGATGATATTTAAAATATGACAGGTTAAGAGTTAATATATATAATTAGTAAAAGCACTGCTAGTTAATGGTGGAGCAAGGTCTTCAACATAGATTAGTGTTACCAGATAGCACTCAACGTGCGAAATTCCAAAAAATGGCAATCAGTAAGAACAAAGAGGGGAAAATCAAAGTAAAATACTACAAAAATCAGGAGGAAAACAATTTATATATATATATATATATATTGAGTTGATATATCTATTTATTTTGAATCATATTATTACTCATGTATCATATATTGAAGTAAATATAATATAATATTTTTTTTTTATTAGACCAAATGTGTCCCTAGCCAATTAAAAGGTATAAATTGCTCTCATCAAGTATTTTCTGCATTCATAAGAATCAAATTCTCGACGACTTATTTAAGGGTTAAAAGGCCAAATCAATCAAACAAAACACTTGTAGATATAAATTCAATAGAATTATTAATCTATTATAACCTATATATAGTCTACCTCGAATTGGAAACTTTATAAAGTACCGTACCATGTATCCATAGCACATAGCATGACAAATTATGCATATGATAACATTGATATAGATTCTTACTATTAGGGAATTTTTTTTTTTTTTATTGAGAGGGTTATTAAGCAATTCAAGTAATGGAAAAATAATTTGAAACCATAAAGCTATAATCTCTCTATGTCAACTCATTGTGCACATAAATTAGGCATAATCATGAATCGCAAAGTAGATATAGATATCTCGAGTGAGTAAAAAAAAATATAAAAAAGCTTAGAGATCATAAATTATTCTTAACAAATGAAATAAAATGTTCTAGCTACTTGTTTCAGCTTGCTATAAATAGTAAATTTTAAGAAGAATATTGATTATATATTTTGAAGGTTTTTTGGGGTTATAAGAAAACCCTAAGAGACGAACATTTTAGAAGAAAGTAATTTTTGGTTGATTTGATTTCTATTATATATGTAAAGATAAAAGGAAGATTAATTAGTTGATTTAGAAAGAAAGAAAGAATGAAAGGTTTTATATAATTTCTTGCAAGATGGAGCAATAATTATACCTATTCCCAAGGGTTTTCTGGAGCTTGAAAATGGTTTTTTCTTCTTCCTTACTGAAATTTCCATGCTGTATATTAGGTCTCAAGTAATTCATCCACCGAAGTCTGCAACTCTTTCCTGATCTTGCTAACCCTAATGCAGCACATAAACAAGAAAACCAAATCAAAATTTTTTCTTTCTTTTTTACTATATTAAATCAGCTTTTTCTCTAAAAAGAGAGAGTAAGATAAAATTAAAATTAATTTAACGAGTCATATATTCTTACCAGCTGCTTTGGGCATTTGATTCCAGTTCCAGATTCCATATGTTTTAATATAAGCAATCAATTTCTGATCTTCTTCGGGGCTCCATGTTCCTTTTTTCAAAGGCCTTTTCTCATAGAATAGTAAAGTACTCATCTTTCTTAGTACTATTCGCTATTATTACAGGCTTAACTAATCTATCTAAAGTCTTAATTTGACACACTTATATATATGCATAAGAAGAAGAATAGTCGTTGAGTGATGAAAAAAATATTACTCATTTGGACTAATTAAATCTTATTTTATTATATATGGTGCGAAATTAAATAATGATAGAATGGTTTTAAGGGTTTAATTTGTGGTCTTTGACCATAAAAAAAAAATTCTTGATACATATTAGGGTTGAGCATGGGCGGGTTCGGGGTGGATTTCTTAAAATCCGTTCCCGCCTCACTCACTGATATGCCACCCCGTTTGCCCCTTGTGAGTAGAGTTTTTCAAATCATGGATCGAGTCGGACATTTAGCATGTTTATCTGCATATTTTTTTATTTGAAAAAAATAAATTTTTTAAGTAAAAAAAAAATTTAAGTATTTTTGATGCATTTAAATTGTAAAATAAGATCAATTAATTACATAATCTATGAAATAAATTGAATAATTCAATTAATAAAAATAATACTTACTACTTCTACATTAAACCTCATTTAATTAATTAAAATATAATGTAACTTTCACAAATATAATGCAAAATAACTCAAATATATGTCAATTATTTATAAATTTTAATAAAAGATATATTTTTATCGTAATCTTTATAAGCCAATATATTCATTATCATTTAGAATTTTTAAATTATTAATAAAATTATAATATCATCCTTGAGAGGAGCAGGTGTACTCAAACTCGTCCCCGTCCCAAACTCGCACGAATCGGGTAAAATATGTCCTGCGCAGGTCGGATTTCAACAGATCTCTCCCTAATACATATATTAGAGATACAATCATGTCTAACAAAAAAAAATCGGATATATTCTTTTTGAGTCCCGAAGAAGATTGATATCAAATTTTTATTTAGATTATATAGTATAAATTTTTTTTTTTTTTTTTTGGATTTTCCACCTGGTGTCCAAAGGCATAACTATAAATTCGTTCAACGGTCTTAGACTAATTTGAGTCAAGGCATGATATGAACCATTTAAGTTGACGCCTCTGGCCCTTAGGGTGTTATATTTCGACGAATCGAACTTGCATCCTCATGAACTAGAACAGTCTCGCCAACTGATCCAATCCATTAGGTTATATATAAATTTAATTTTAAGTGACGCATTATGCCACATATAAATAATATTTTTTTAGAGAATATAAATAATATTTTGTTAGATGATATAATGAAAAAATAAACTCATTGAAAATTGATGATTCACAATTTCTATATATAATATAAAAACAAATTCTATATATATTTTTGTGAGAAGAAAAATTTTTTTTCAAAAAATAATATTGAAAGCCAATAATTTTTTTTTTTAGATAAAGTATTTTGTTTATCTCATTTACCCTTTAAATTTATATCTTTAGTTATTTGTTTCCAAAATAACATAACATAATTTCTAACAAACTACAAGAGCTTTTGACCTCATTCAAAGTCTACTTATTTAATTGGTAACCTAGAACTTTGATTAAATTCAAAGGTGTTCACATCAATTATTTAATTCGTGAATTATTTAAAAATAATTTCAGTCAGAGAAAAAAAAATCTAATTTTTCAAAAATTTTGTCATTAGGACACACGATCCAAGAATTTGCTATGAAATTGGAATGTAAAGCATTTGACGGTTTATTAGTATACCGTACTAAGGTCAATGTTGGAATATTTAGGAATATATATTAGGTGGACAAAAAGACTAAATAATTCAAACAGATGATTTTAGTTATATATACATAAATTGAAAGAAAATTGAAAAATGTAAGTGCAAAAAATTACATCAACATGGACTTTAGATAGCAATCAATATAAATTTAAATGATACATAACCAAAAATTCAAATGTTTTTACTTCAAAACATTACCTACCATACTAAAGTTTGAAAAAAATTAGATTTAGATTATGAAGTCCTTCATTGACTTGTGTTTGATTTCCTATTAAATAAATCAATTTTCTAGGGCAAATAGCGAAAATCGTTCATTTTTCAAGGTCTCAAACACCCTATTTGATTCCTTTGCATTCCATATTCCAAGTTGCCTATTTCCATTTGGGCAGAACATAATTCCAATCAGGTTGAGAATCTTGAGGCCATAGAAGCCACAAAGTTGAAAATTCTAAGCCTTAAAAGTTATTAGTCAATTATCATATAAATTAATTAATTATTATTAATTTAAATTAATAATAAGTTAAGATTACTTTATGAATAAAATGATTTAAGCCAATTTGTTAAGTTTACTACTCTTTATTATTATATGTTGTTTGAGTATTGTATTTTTAAATAATGTGAGATTATCCATACTTTTATACTTCATGAAATGGCTAGTGATGAGTGCACATGACATACCCTAAATAAATTAGGGTTTTTCAATCTTTGACACCTAATTTGAAAAAATAAGAAAAAGTATCGTAGCAGTTTAAGAAATAATTCCAAGAAAGTACAATCCTTGTAATTAAAAAATAAAAAAAGACGGGTTGTAGAGGAAATTTCCAGCTCAGATCCAGGATAAAAGCATTGAGATAAAGTATTTACTAAAATAATTATAAAAAAAGAGGGAAAAAAAAATCTTGGTCTGTGCTATATGTTGAAATTAAGCCGCAGTTTTGGAAAAAACACTGGAAAAAGACTCGAACAGTTTATATGATCAGTATTGAATCATAAATCATAAATTAATGATTCACATTTATTAACGATTCCCTAATTTCAACTTAATTTCATTGCAATAACCATTACATAATAATAACTAGATAATGACTTGCACGAAATCCTAATTAATTGAATAGTCCTTTCAATTTTTAAGTAAAAAGGCCTAAATTTAAAAAAAAAAATTGACAAAATATGATAATATGAATATGCTTCTGTGATTAGATCCATGATATATAATTTATTATAATAAATAATATTTTATTGAACCATTTTTAAAATACATATTTTTTATTTATTCTAATAATACATATTCTAATTTTTATAAGAAATAAGGTTTTCTAAGCCTCGCTTGACTACATAACTATACACAATAATCAACGTTAAGTTTGAGGAATATGCCTTAAGTATAAAAGTAATTAATTAACTTAAGTCATGGTCGTGCCTTGTGTTCACAGAATCATGATGTCATGATATTTACGTATTATAATTAATTAATTGTTAATTGACTTACCTTCATGCATCTAAGTCTAACACTCAATTTTCTTCCTCATTTTTTTTAGACATATATATAAATTCACACATCCGGATTTAAATAAAGAAATTCCAACTCAGTTTATTAGGACTCGAGAGCAAAAATCTAACACTCAATTTTCTTCCTCAATTATCCAATAGTTCAATTGTACATTTAATTTTTCTTTGCAAGTTGTTTGGTAATAAATTAATAATACTCCGTTTAGGATAAATTGGATGTTTTAAACAATAGAGACTTTTAACATTTTGGTATGAATTAGACAAAAATACCCTTTATTTTATAATACATATAATTTATCTTTAATGCATATAGAGTTTACTTTTTTATTAAATGAAAGTGAGTTGTGAATTTTTAAGGTAGAAAAAAAAATTATAAAAAAAATGAAGAATGAATGGTTAAAGTCTCATTTTTTAGAACGGAGGAGGTGGTATCCTATTTTTTTATGGATAATTAATTTTTTCAAAACAAATAAATATATGAAAAATAGAATTTACCATGTTTGACAATAAATAAAAATAGATTAGAATAATGAAATTTTTTAATAAAAAATATAATAAATTCATCACAAATTATTTACAAATTTTTTATTTATTTAATAGCAAAATTCCCAATTTATTTTATTTTCAAATAATAGTGGTATTTATTAAAAGTTTAAGTTTGGTTATTCAAAATTGGAAAAATTACTATTATATCACTTATGTTTGGTTATAATTATTATTTCATCACTCTATTTTGGTATCATTGTTCTGTCATTACTACTGTTTGGCCTAAATATACATTTTAGTCACCACGCCGATAACTTTGACATTTTGAGGCTAATTTGGCAACGGCAGATATAAAAAATTATAGAATTGGTTCCTCAAATTAACTTGAATTTTCATTTTTACCATTTTTACAACTTTGGTGCTCAATTTCACTTCACCTTAAATTTTTATTTGCCAACAACTTTACTTTCACACTTAATAATAATAAAATCAGATATAAAAATTTAAAATTATAATATAAAAATATATTAATAATAATAAAAACCTAAAATACAGTAAGTAATTTAATAAAATAATAATAATAAATCACTATTATTATTTTAAACATTTTTTTCTTAATAACTAAAAATTGTTACTAACTTTTCTTATAAATATTAAAATAATAATACATTAAAAATTCTTAGTAACTTTTCTTTAAGTGATTTATCATAATCATGCAACAAACTTCTCTTTGTTTGGTGAATTACGTTCTAATTACTTTTTGCATGATTCAAGGATGCATAATTTTCAATCTGTAACATTTATAAGCTTGAATCTATTTGTAGTATGACAAAAAGGAGTAAGTATTGAACTGAAGAATAGAAAATAACACATTCAAAAGACTTGCTTCCTCAGAGTAAATAGCATGTACAAAGGCTTAGACTGATTAATTTTAACTCTAAAACTATCAATCAAATCAAACTCCGAATTATCCTCACTGGATGAATTAACAGCAAAAAAATAAAAATTAGCGATCAGTAAAAATAGAACTTCAATGAAACATAGTGTTATGACCATAAATTAAACATTACCTCAAAGCTAAAGTTTCCGCTATAGGAGGTTGGTTACCACCTTATTTAAGAAGTATTTTGAAAATTTTATATTATTTAGAAAAAAAATTGTTAAAAATAGTAATAGTGATTTTTTATTTTATCAAATTAAAAATTTTTAGTGTATTTTAGGTTTTTATTAATATTAATATATTTTATATGATAATTTAAAATTTTTATATTCTGATTTTTCAATTATTAAGTGAAAATAGAGTTTTGGAAGAAAAAAAATCATGTTGTAATTTTTTATGTTTGCCATTGTCAAATTATCGGCAAAATATTAAGGTTAACGGCGTGGTAATTAAACTATATATTTAGGCCAAACCATGGTGATAGCAGAGCAATTATGCCAAAATATAATAATAAAATAATAATTATAGCTAAACATGAGTAATGAAATAATAATTTTTCCTCCACAATTTACGTTTACATTTAATATTTGAACATTTCAGCTTTTGCTTAATAAGTTTTCTTGCATGACATTGACAATATTCCTCATTTTCTGTTGGATTTACCAATGTCAAGATCATGCAATGACGGAAAGGTACTAGATATTGTTTAGGAACTGCAAAATTCATTTTATTAATATAGTCCATTTAGCTCTTAAATTTGTACTTAGTGTTTAATTTTTGTACGTTTTAAACTAATTAAGAGGTGGTTTGAATTGATAAAATTAAAAATGCATGAATTTTATTAAAGGTATGGAATGTGAATATATGGAATATAAATGAATAGAATGTACCGATTTTTTTGTTTGGTTAAATATATGGATTTAAAGATATATGGGGAATATAATTAAATATTTCAATTATGTCGTTAATTAAAAAAAAAAAACATTGGAATTGGTAAAATCCTATCTCCTTTGTAGAATCTCTCATCCCAAATAGAAATTTTAGCTATAATGGAATCTACAAATTCTATTGATTGTTGTCTATTTTTCCATATAACTTTACATAGAATATTTAAATTCCATCATTCCAAAGCGCCTTTAAATTTAATCATATAAAATTTGAGATTGTAAACCAAATTAATAATCGTATATTTCAAAATTTTCAAAACATTAAATTAATGATTAATTTTTAAAATGAAAAAATATAATTTTGTTTTATTTTATTTTTTAGCTATTGCATACAATTTTAGTGGGTTTATTAACAAGTTGATACAACAGATGAGACCATAGTAGTTACTCAGGAGCAATTTCGCTCATTTCACTCTAAACTTAAGACTTCAGTTGAGAAAGAGGGATGGGCCAAGGAGAGGAAGGGTTCACCGACCATCTCAAAGCCCAATCTGTTTTACAGTAGAACCGGTCTCCATGTACAGAAATTTTGTTTCTTCAAAACACTCGGTTTAAGTCATCATCAGAACCATTTCAATAATCCTGACATTTTGGATATTTCATTGAAACATAAAGGTACATTTCGACATTTAGTTGTTACAACAAAACCCAGTAAAAGCTAATTAAAAGGACCTATTGCAGATCCATCCATTGAACATCTGGACAAATTAGACAACTGGCTCAAACAAGATCAAGACTTTGTGCATATACAATCTTCCAATGCGCAATCAGTTTCTGATGTAGAAAATTGCCTTGGCTCAGGTCTACGTACAATTTCAATGGTTTATCTTTCGTTACCATTTCAATGGTTTTATCTTTCAGGCCAGCCTGCAATTCATCCCTTATCTTCAAGGAAAGCCGATATTAAATAAAAATGGCCAGGCATTAATGGAGGTTGACAATGAAAATGATTCCGAAAATCCAAACTTTCCAAGGTCAGGACTTGGTTGAAACAATAGAAGGTGGATGCAATTGGAAATTTGCTTTGTTTCCTTCACTAACCCTTCCTATGCATAATGTGTCACCCCGGCCATGCCAATTCCCATCTTGAACATTGTTCATCTCCAATGTTCTGGATTCCTGTTCCATTTTTAGATAATAATTAGGATTCTGGGTTCCATTGTTCATGCATTAGTGTTATACTAGGGAGGGATTAAGAGGGTGTTTGACATTGCTTAAAAACATCTTTTTAACTTAAAAGTCAATCATTTATCACGTGCTTTTTAAAAGCCAAAATGAGAAAAGCACAAGCAAAGCAGAACAGCCATTAAGAACGAGGAAAAAACAAAAACCTGGGATAATGTGCAGCAGGGACAGGAAAGATGGTAGATGAAATCATCCAAGGAACTATCGCCACCCTGAAAATCAAATATTTTCGAAACCATTATTAATTCAGCAGTATAATATCTGATAAATGAAAAGAAATTCAAAGCCCAGCAAAAGGCTTAATCACACGACAGTGAGAAAGCATAGGAAATGTCAAAATTATAGCACCCTACTTCAAAAGGTTATTCCTTTCTGTATTTTCATTTAACATAACAACAATGCACACAAGATGTTACTGTAATGTTTGATAAACTGTAAGATAAACTGTAATGCAATGTAATTGTGATTACGCTGTATGTATTTCTCTGTACTGTTAGAACAGAATCAACGTAATCCCAGTAACATTGCATTGCATAACATCGACTTAGATTCTTTAGAGGCAGAGCAAAACTAAAGAAACAGTTCAAATTATGCATTCAAAACACATGGCATCAAAATGAAAAGGCAGAAGTGGTCAAGTTTTCAGCAAAACATAGCCATTGAAAAATATTTAACTGGTATTTTAGCATGATGATCACGAATCAAAATATCAAACTAAACAAAAGAACAATAAAAAATGAGATAAATTCAAGCAGATTAACACAAATCAGGAGAGAAACAATGATTCCTCGCAAACCATATGCTAAGACTAAGCGATCAAAACAGCAACAAATTAAACAAATGAGTCAAAAAGTTCTTACCCTGATATTAAGCTTCTTCCTCATCTGCGTACGGAAGAAACCTAAATACATTCCTATCGAAATGGTAAATGCTATGGCCAAATACATAAAGCACTGCCTCTTGGTGATCATGAATGCGATAAAATTAAGTAGGGCAGTAAGTGCAAGAATGAAATACACAGCTCCCTGCAAAATCATATGGTAATTTTTTTAAGGTATCTATTAAAGCTCAAATAGCATAATTTTCAAGTTGAAATAGTCAAAATTGCCAGGAACGTGATATAGCTAGATGATTATACAAAGTCAAACTCCAGGCTACAATAGTTGAAACAAAAATTTTAGTCAATATTTTCATAAATACTTAATTTCGAAAGTGAAAGGCAATTTATTCACCTGAAGAAAACAAGAACCAAAACCAGCTCGTCTCATGTTCTTCCCAAATCTGTAACATGGGCAACTGTAACAAAAACCAAAATCAAAGTTAAAGTTACTTCCAAGTAATTGAAATGATCAAATAAGAAAAATGAAGTAAATATTCAACAAAAATTGAATCAAATCTACAGTAAAAAATTGCTGATTTCTTCTAATCCCAGAAATTCAAGAAAATTGCAGAAATAAGAAAAAAAATAGACGAAAATAGAAATTTAAAGTTATCTTTGAAGCTGAAATTTTGAAAAAAAAAAAAAGAAAGAAAAAGGAAAACTTACCAGAAAGATTCAGTAGCAATACGGCGGTCGTCGAAGCAATCGAGAACTTCACCTTCCCACAACCTAAAAACGCCACCAAAATCCCCAGAATCAGAATCAAAATCTTCAGTTTCAAGTTTCCTCCACTTCCCTTCAGTCTGCAACGCCACCGTCGAACACAACATATCAAAGTCCAAAACAGCCATTCCTCCTTCAATCAGCCTCTGCTCCTCTTCCTCTTCCTCTTCCTCCCCTTTCTCCTCCCTAACATCCACCACTTGTTTCTCCAAATCCGCCATCTGAACACCTCAAAAAAGGAAAACTCCGACTAGGGTTAACCCTTTTCCGGCGTATTCTTCAAAACCACCAAAAGAAGCACTTTCCTTTTTACAAAGACGCAGTGTATGTATAGCATTGGGTAGTAAATGAAAACAGGATTTTTGGCTTTATTTTATATTTGGATTTTCTTTTTTCTTTTTTGGGTTTAGACATTTTATTTTCTTTCCTTTGTGTCTGTTGGGGTTGGCGGGCAGTTATTGCAAATGTGGGTCCCATTCCAAACAATTTGATTATTCACAGCTGTTGACACCATGGTTTCGGATAAATTTACATTTTTTCTTACAGGCTACTATGATTAAGCTAATTAAACTGCAATTATAATTGTTAAACCTAGATTCTTTGCCGGAAAATCAAGTTTAATTGATTTAATTCAATTGTTTTTTTAATCCAATTATGGCATGGTAGGTAGGCCATAATTGGTTTGCTTTAGAATTTGCAACCTGGCAAACAACATTAATAAACTAACGAACTGTATCCGTTTGCAATTTCTTAATTTATTCTCCAACAATCAATAATGGATTTTTGTAATAATAATAATACAAAATATTATACTACCTCTGTTTCAATAAAACTGAAACTTTTACCATCCATCATAAAATTTTTTTAATTTTTTCTTCTCAAAATATCCAAAAAAGTAAGAAAGAGAAGGTAAACAATAGGAGACAGCTGATGACATCTGATGGAGTGGACTCTAACGTGGACAAGTAAAAACGCGCGCGTGTCAGAGGTGAAAAGTCTTATGGGGAGACGGAAATTTTCACCATAGAGGCGCTTTTATATTTTGGTTGCATCTTGAAATATATGGCGGGTTGTGGTAAGTAAAAGGGAAAAAAAGTGCGGCAAAATGCACCCAAAATTTTGCCCATATTCCCCCCCCCCCAAAAAAAATTTGTTTGCAAAATTTCAAAGTTTGGTATATTTTAAATCACAGAATTCTCCTTCCCTATAAAAATCACGAAATCAAACCTCAAAAACACCAAAGCATCATAGAAAATGAATAGGGAAGAAGGTGAACTTCCAAGTATTGGTCGAAAAAAGAGAACCCATGTGTCATTGACAACCAAAACCCAGTACATGCATATGTACTCCACAAACTTAAGGAAGGTTTCGCCAAAAAACAAATCATATCTGAAGTTTCGACCAAATTCTCCATTTCTAGGGCAACATATTTTAGGAAAAGGGCAAATTATAAGAGTTATGGTGGTTTCTCAGCTATTTTATGGTAATAATTAAGGGAGATGCTCTATAATATAAAATGCTAATTATCTTCACACATTCTATAAAAAAATCTAAATTTAATTATAAATATAATACTACCTCTGTCTTTTGGGATTCTTTACACTTTTTTAGTGTTGAGTAGATTCAAGTTTGGTGTTGATAGTTTGATGGGTTGGGTTAGTTAGATTAAAATAGTATTTATATATTATTAAACTACAATAATCATACTTTATAACTAACTTAAACCTACTTTAATCTATCAAACACAACCATCAAACTATCAACACCAAACTTCAACCTAAGCATGCTGTTTAAAATGTAAAGAATTCAAAAAGACGGAGGTAGTATGTTTATATTTATTAATTATAATAAATTAACAAATATAAACATATTTAATTATTTAATTTGTCATTCGCAAAAACTACTCCGAATAGACCAGCTCCCTTAATTATTACCATAATCAAATCAATTATAACGGAAAAAAAAATAATGTTTATATTTGTTAATTTATTTAAATATCATCTAATGCAACGTACTGTAATGTAATTATAAGTTCTTTATTTAAATATTGTTTAACATTTATATAATGTAAGTACTAATTGATATTATTTTTTTGAGAAATAAAAAATTTCCATTGATCATAAAAAATTACAAAAATTGAGATACACTTCATACCTCTTTGCACAAATGATTACAAAATATAATTTAATATTGAACTTGAATCTGCGACATACTCCATTTATAAGTTCGATTACTTGATCTTTTCTTGTGGCAATCTTGAATCATTCGACAATTAAATCTTTTGGTGAGTTTAATATGGTGATATTTAAAATTAAAATTATATGTGAAAACAATCTTGCATCTCCTCTTAAAATCCTCCAGAATAAACAAAAATCTATAAAAAGAAAAAAACAAACTCTCATAAAAAGAGAACCAACAACACTCATAAAAAAAGTGAAAATAACTCCTCTAAAAAGAAAAATATTATTAAAAATAGAAAAAAATCATGTTTGTAAAAAAAAAAATGATAAATATGGGATTATTAAGAGATTCGTAAGGGTTACGGCCAATAAAACTATGGCAGCCCAAATATATTTTTAAAAAAGAAACTATTAGAGAAAATAGAAAGATGAGACTAGAGGTATAACCCCACTTACCGGATTATAAGGGAAGGGTAGGCACTAATTGATAATTGAAACTTACATAATGTAATCGTTTTAAATTATATTTTTATCATTATTTTTGTCTTTTTTATTTATTTATATTTTTTTATTAATATCAAAAAAATCAGTTTTTAACTAATATAAAAGAAAAAATAATAATAAAAAAAATTATTAATCTTTTATAAACTTTTTATAAAATTTATTATAAAGATAAATGTAAAAAATTTAAAAAATACACCCATAAAAAAATTATAAAGAAATGAAAAATAGAAAAATATTATATTACATTATGTTAGGATTTAGGTGGGAGAATAAAAAAGGCATATTAAGAATAGCAAATTGGATATAAAAAGGTGAAATAGAAGATATCAAAGTTGTGGTCTCAAAATGTAGAAATGATAATGATAGTGATAATATTGTTTACGCTTGTTGGAATGCTTCTTCAACATTAACCTTAATTTAATATTAGGAATCAATCAAGTTGCGAGAGAAAGCAAAGGCAAATTTTAATGTGGTGTGTACTTGATGACGTGGCATAGTATGAGAACAAATGAATATGAAACATCCAAGGTGGAAGGTAGGGCCCTTGTGATTGGATAAGCTTCTTCTTATTATTATTATTATATTCCCAATAAAGTTCACTTTGGTTAGTCCTTATCTGAATCATCAACAGCCCCACGTGAATTATTTTCATTATGGACCGTCCCATTTCTCAATCAATTGCCTCCAATTTTGTACACCACACGACGGCGTTTAATTTCTTTTCACACTGACTGAGCTTTACATTTTGTAAAAATTTCACACTCTTTTAAACTTTTAAACACTGAACTTTTTGGTTTTGTAACAATTTCACACTAAAATATAATTAAGGATCTAATTGAAGAATAAACAAAAAAAAGTACTCGTATTTTTGAAATAAAAGCATCTTTAACCTAAATAAATACATATAAAAAACCTTCATCAGATCAGGTACCCATTTTGTTCCACAGCCTCCATCGTCTAAACACAATAATCTTTATTCCGCAACACAATCAATCCCTTCCTCGTTTCGCCGGAAAAAGGAGAGAGATTAATGGAACAGAAACAGAGAAATTGATCGTGGCGGTAGATTGAGATTTCCCGCTTTCCAAACAATTGGTTATTTTCAATGGGTTTACACAATAACTATCTTATTCGTATTTTAATTTTTTTTTTTTCAATTCTTATCCAATGGGTTGTGTTATTGAGAAGTGAGAGCATCTATGGACACTAATCTAGAAATTTATTACATTTAAAAGAACAGAGATTTGTGAATAGTTTGAGACGGTGGTGGTTCATCAAGCAGAAGAAGAAGATGAAGAAATACACAAAATATTAATTTAAATAAGTTTGAATTAACTATGGGTGCTTGCTTTTTAATAAGTGTTTCAGTTAGATCCTTAATTATTACCGAGCGTGAAATTGTTTCAAAACCAAAATATTCAATGTGAAATTGTTTAAAAGTTTAAAATAGTGTGAAATTATTACAAAACGGAAACTCAGGGTCAAAAAAATATTAAAGGCCCTGTAGTATAGTTTAGCTTAGGGCAATAAAATAACCATTCAACTCGGCTTGTTTAAGAGTTTTCTGAGCTCAAAATTGGCTTATTTATATTTTAGAAAGTTTGAATTTGGTAAGAAAACAAATTTGAAGTTTGTCTCGTGATCTCGATTCGAAGTTAAATTTGAAAGATCATTAGAAATGCAGCTCATAAACTCATTAGGTCATTTTATGAATTGAGATCGTTTTGCATATACAAGTAAGGAAAAAAAATTATATTCATGAAAATGTTCACGGATTGATAAGTCATAATTAATCCCATTTTATTGTACTTAATTTTCTTATGTTATTGTTATATTATGGTTTAAATATGGATATTATGTTTGTTTTGATTTAGGGAGTTGAAAGTGGAATTGATGATGGAAACTGACTTAAAGAGCATGTTTTTAGCCTTTCAAGTAAGAAGCAAGTGATTTTGGAAGAGAAGGAATGGACGATTTGGGCAGAAGACTGTTTGCAAT
>CATIWJ010036745.1:0-12942 GCA_949640765.1 Croton laevigatus | reverse complement strand
TTGTTACTCGAGCAAGGTGATTCGTAATGGTATTAGAGTAAGTGACTTGAGGCACATGGATACTTTCCCTCAGAAATTTGATATTTTATTGTCAGATACTGCTTCGAGATTCCAGGGTTTTAACTACGGTCCATAAATGCTTAGGGAAGAAGTTGAGAAATACAAGCGATTGGCCGAGAGGTTGGAACCTTTCATTGTAGATACTATGTATGTCATGAATGAATTTATTACAAATAAGAAGAAGATTCTGGTTGAAGGTGGTCATGAATGAATACGGTGTTTATGAGAGAGAAAAGACCAGAAGCTGAGTCATTAAAGAGACGTTAGTGGCCATGTCAGATTGCAACCGGGAGCACCGGGGAAACGGGCTAAATTCATTTTTTTGAAAATTCCATCGAAGTTCCGGTATTTTTATAAGAGATTTTAAAGTTTAGGTACAATTATGAAATAACCCCCACAGTTCAGGTACTCTCGTTTATATTTACCCAAAGAATAATCTGAGTCATTTTTTAAATATATACTGTTAATTGCAAGTGGAATATAAATAATAGCATTATATATATATACAAACCTAAAAACAGATTGGAACTTATCATCACAATATAATATATATGATGAGACTCGTCATCATATATGTCATCATATATATTATATTGTGGCAAATGGGTCATAAGGTAGATAGCCAGTAGATGTATGGTAGCATATGTAGGAAAAATTATAATTTTATTTCTGTATTTTTACTTGATTTATATTTTTATTTCTGTGTTTTTTGAAATAAAATTTTGTCCCCGCATTTTATTTTTGTCAGACCTTTTTGTCCTTCCGTGTTTTTTGAAATAAAATTTTTTATCCCCACATTTTGTTTTTGTCAGACCTTTTTGTCCTTCCATTAATTTTTAACCAATATTCTGTTAACTTTGTTACAAAGTGATAGTATTACCTTTGGGCGTAGTGAGAAATTTTTGTATTAAATTGTAATTTGACACTATTAATTTTTTAAAAAAATATATGTAAATGAAAACGCAGCCCCTTTTCCTGCGTTCCAAAGCTCCCTCTTTCTTATGTGCCTTTTGGAAAGATTGTGATTTATATTTGGAATTATGCACAGAAGATATTAGAAGCTTGTGATACTAACTACTAAGGAATAGTAGAAGGAAGATAAAGAAGCCATAACAGATCCTTCGTTTAGCCCTCCATCTCCATGTTTGTTGGAGCTAAGATGGAGATGAAGTGGTGATTATATCTTGTATAGAGATAAAGAGTGATTGAATTCTGGGTTTTCATTTACTTTCTTTATTATTTTTTTTAAATTAAAATTATCAAATTACAATTTAATACAGAAATTTCTCACTAAGCCCAAAATGGAGGCAATACTATCATTTTCTAACAAAGTTAACGGATATTTATTAAAAGTTAACTGAATGAGAAAAACATCCGACGGAAACAAAATACGGAGACAAGAAAATCTATTTTAAAAAATAAAGAGATAAAAATATAGATTAAATAAAAAATAGGGAACAAATTATAATTTTTTCAAAGAAATATGTAAAATATTTCAAATTGACAGCGTATAATTTAAGGAAAGGACAGCACAACACAGCAGATTTCGAATTTTTTAGAATTAAAATGTGTATTCTAAAAGATAAAATACTTTTTCATCACTCTATTGACAATTGCTTAACTGCCAATGAGTTGTAGCTTATGATGTATGTTGTCATATATTAAAAAAAGGAAACTAAATCTTATTTTGTTTATTCATTCAAGATGCTTAGATCTAAGTTCACATGGTTCCTTATTTTGTTTATTCATTCAAGATGCTTAGATCTATGAAAAATTCATATTATGTATTCTACTACTTCCGTTTTTTTGAATTTGAAACTTTTGTTATTTATTTTTTATTTTATTTTTTTTATAATTTTCTTTCAATTCTATCCTAAAAATTAATAATTCACATCCACTAAATTTAAAAAAAAAAATTTGAACCCTACATACACTAAAGATAAATTACATTTACTACAAGATAAAGAGTGTAATTATCATAATTCAACAAAAAGTAGTAAAAGTCTCACTTATTTAGGAACATTCAAATGACCTAAAGTCTCGAATTCTAAAAAATAGATGTAGTATTACAACTGATAAAATACAGTTCACATGATTTCTTATTTTGTTTATTCACCCATTTGTCACCTAATAAAAAATTCATATTAAATGACTAGCTCATATTTAACAAAGAGAACACCATATAAAAAGATCAAGACTAATATAACCTAGCAAAAATATATTATAATCTTAAAAAATGTAGAACATGTTGTCCAACCAGGGGCGGACCTAGAGTTTTATGTGAAGGTGGGTAAAAAAAACAAAAAAAAATATATATATATATATATATATGTGTGTGTGTGTGTGTGTGTATGTGTGTGTAGGGGATTTAAGAGATAAAAGTAAATTGTAAACCAAAATTAAAGTTAAAATTTACAAGTTTATATGAATAAGATGGGAAAAGGAAAAATAAAAAATTGAACTTAACATTAAAGTGGCTGGGATTCGACATGAATAAGATGGGAAAAGAAAAAAAATAAATTAAACTTAACATTAAAGTAGCTATACTCGAACCAGGAAAGTTAGATTCCTATGCGAAAGTCAGTACCATCATACCAATGCACTTCATATTGTAGTTGGCTGTTTCAAATTATTTAAAAAGTGAGGGTAGGCGGAAGCCCACTCTAGGCACAACGTGGTCCGCCCCTGTGTCCAACTAACTAATATGTATGTATAAAAAGACCAAGTACTATAGCAAGCCAAGAGGAAAATAATATTATAATTATGAGAAAAAATGGTTTGTGATTGCTAAGGTTAGAACGTCTACAGAAGTTTCGGAAATTTTATTTGACATATTTGATAAAGAAAGCAAAAGAACTAAGTAGAGGGCAAAGCACTAAAGATGAAAAAAGTCAATGGCCGGTGGTCTTTCAGTCCTCCTTTATTTAAAGAATAATCTGTCATTTTTTAAAATATATACTGTTAATTGCAAGAGGAATATAAATAATAGCAATATATATACAAACCTAAAACTGAATTAGAAATTATCATCACAATATAATATATATGATGAGACTCCTTATCATATGCTACCTCCGAATTTTTTATTTATTTACATTTTCATATTTTGATTTATTTTTTAATTATTTACATTTTTATTTATAATAAATTTTATAATTATTTATTATTATTTTATTATTATTTATTATTTTTTTTTATTTGTGAAAAATTAAATTTTTTAAATAGTTAGTAATTATTTTTTATTATTATTTCAACTTTAATATTAGTGAAAAACTGATTTTGTTGGTATTAATAAAAAGCGAATGTACAAAAATAAGAAAGATAGATATAGTATATTATATTGTGACAAATGGATCATCAGATAGCTAGCCTGTATATGTATGGTAGCATTTAAGAAAAATTATAATTTTATTTCTATATTTTTATTTAATATATACTTTTGTCCCTATATTTTTTAAAATAGATTTTCTTGTTCCTGCATTATATTTTTATTTAATATATACTTTTGTCCCTATGTTTTTTAATGTAGATTTTCTTGTTCCTACATTTTATTTCCATCAAACGTTTTTATCCTTCCGTTAACTTTTAAACCAATATTCCATTAATTTTGTTAGAAAATGATAGTATTACTTTTATTTTGGACTTAATGAGAAATTTTTATATTAAATTGTAATTTGATAATTTAAAAAAAAAATAAAAAAAATGAAAACGCAGCCCCTTTTCCTGGGTCTGTAAATCCGAAGCTCCCTCTTTTTACGTGCCTTTCGGAAAGATGTGATTTGTATTTGGAATTATACACAGCGGTGACGAAGTATTAAGGGGCTGTTTAGTTTTAGGAAACATTTTTTATTTTTCTCTTTCAGTGTTTTTTTTCCTTTTCATATTTTTCAGTATTCTATTTTTTAAAATAGGAAACAGAAAATAGAAATAATGTTTGTTTATTTATTTTGGATTTTCCATTTTTCTATTTATGTTTCAATAATTTTTATTTTTTCTAATAAAATCTAATATTATAATTTTTTATTTACTAAGATATTTATTATTATGATTCATATAGTAATATTTAATATAAAATTTATTTACTTTACAAAAATTTTAAATTATGCATATTTAATTAATTTTAATAAATCAATTTATTTAAAAAAACTAGGATATATATATTTGCTAAATTAATGCATTAATCTAATATATATTTATATTAGTTCACAAAAAGATAATTCATTTGATGGTTAAAAACAACGAATATTGATAATTATTTAAAAAAAAAAAACTTTAAGTCACCAAATTAAAACAAAGCAAAATTATTAGTATTAAATTATAAGCAAGGTTCAAACTTAAAAAATATTATGACGATTATAATGATGCCACATCTGATCAACAATTAAACCTCTAATAGCACTCATTTGGCTATGTTGAGACATATCTATTTGTACACCTTCTTGTGCTACACCAAGACCACTTTCTTCTTCAATTTCTAATCCTTCTCTTTCATATAATGTAAAAAGTCTGTCTGCTCTGTCTTCTCTTCTAATAAAATTACGTAAAGTGGAGCATGCTATGGGAATCAATTTTTGACGGCGTAATGAATTCGTTTGTATTGATTTTAGAATTGAAAATATTGCCTTCAGTACACCAAAAGCTCTCTCTATCACATTGCGCAATGATGAATGCATGTAGTTAAACAATTCATATTTCCTTCTAATTCTTCCTTGTCCACGAAAATCATTTAATGATATTTTTCACCACGATACGGAGCTAAAAATCTAGATATGTTTTATTATCATTAGTTACTAGCATCATAATAAAAAAAAAATGAATTTCACGTCTTACCATTAGTAGGAAAAGGAAATCCATTTCCTTATCTAGTCAATGAATCAAGAAATACTCGAGAATCATTTGCAGTTCATTCCCATCCAGTATATACAAATGTAATCATGTCATAAGAACATACTGCCATAACATTTTGTGTGACTAGTGTTGCTTTCTTCTGCGAAATGTTTTTTGCTTAGAAGCTGGAGCCCAAGCTGCAACATGAGTGCCATCAATGGCATCTATGCATTTTTGTAAAGTAACAACAACAATGACAACAACAACAATGACGATGACGACAACAACAATAATAATAATATTATTATGTTACAAACATAACATACATTTTTCATGAAGAAAATTATATAGTTAAGAGTTATATAAGATACCTGAAAATAAAGAAACCACTTTGGATTATTTTGAATCTCAGGTCGTACTTCATCTCTGTTTACTAGTTTTATCAAATCAACTCCTAAAGTTGCCAATACTCTTACAACTTTTTTAAACCAATCATGCACTGTAGCGGTTGAATGTTGGAATCACTATGCTACAATTCTTTGTCTTGTGCCATGACATAAAATTGCTAAAGCCATTGCTACATCTTCCTCTACACTTACATTATTAGCATCATGTAACAAATTCATCATCTTTAACCTATCACACAAATTCCTAAAAACATGCGGTTTCATGCGAAAACCTTCATAGAATCTATTTAGATTTCCTATTAATACCTCAAGAATATATTGTTTCCCTGATAGCATAGATGTCCTACAAGGAACTTTCTCAATAAATAAATTTTTGCTAGCCATCAAGTATCGTACCATTAGCAAATCTCCCATATCATCATTGCTACTATCATCGCTTGAACTCGATAAACTTAGTGTAGAATTATTTGATAAATATTTCGTCATTTTATCTACACAATAATATTCAAAGTATTATAAATAAATAAAAGAAAAGTCAAGGAAAAAAATTAATTCAATGATTAAAAAATCTATAATTAAAAAATTTGACATCCATAATAATAAGATAATAGTCAAAATATTCAAACAAACATAATCATAGCACAAAAACAAGTTAAAAATTTTATCCTAAACTATTTAACCAAGCCCTCTTCCTATTTTTGGACATTCTCATAAACATTTTTCTCTAGTCTACATCTTTAAATTTTTCAAGTGCATTGATATAGATAACATCGGCTATGTCAATCAATTGTATAGGAGTCGGTTTGTGTAGTTGTTGTAATATTGCATTGTGCTTTATATCTTTCAGCCTTTGCTAAATCTCTCTCTTTTCTAACATTTAGAGAAGATGTCCACATCTCTAAACATGAGTCTATTTTCTCAAATTTTGACTCTTTCTTAACTTATATACAACCATGAATAAAATCATCTGCAGCACGCTTTCCTTTGAATTTTTCATTCTCTGTGACATGAACACCTTTGTTAATAAATTCTTCTTCATTTAAACACTCATCATCAGAAGTAGGAGGCAATTGAGTGGAAGCATGATGTAAAGGCCCAGTAGCAATTGATTAATTAAAATTTTGACCAATTATCTCATAGTTCTTGCAACCACTCTTTTTAAATATCTTGAATATCTTGATCTTCTGCATTTAAATATATTATAAATAAGTTAATTGATCAAAAATAATAATTACATCTTATACATTTACTTATAAAAGATATAATTTCTTACCTGATTAAACATTTGCTAAACATCTTCTGTAGCAAATACAATGTTTGAACTTGAATAATAAGTCACACCTGTGTGCTCTAGTAATTTAGAAAAACATCGATATCTCGTTCGGAGCCTATTGTACTTTCCTTTTAATCTCTCAATTCCATATCTTTCTCCAGTTGCAAAAAATAATTCGCCATCCATTTCTAACCAATTACTAGGTTTAAACACAGAAGTACCATTGGGATCTTTTTTAACTCTTTCACATAAAATTGATAAAAATAGATTCTCATTATTTTTAGACTAATCTTTTAAGTCAATATAAAAAAAATCATATTAAAATAATAAAAACACAATAAAAAAAAATTGATGAGAAACTAATTTAATCTAACATTAATATATATATATATATATATATATATATATATATATATATATATATATATATGTATGTATGTATATATATACACACACACGGCACTTTTATATACATGATTTGCTTATTTGCTTTCGGTATTGCAGTAAATTTGAGAGAAATCATGGCTAAACTATGGAGGTGGAGATGAAGTGGTAATTATATCTTGAATATAGAGATAAAGAGTGCTTGAAAGTTTCAGTTGCAATTCTGAGTTTTCATTTATTATTATTATTATTATTTAGTATTATTTTTTTAAATTAAAATTATCAAATTACAATTTAACACAGAAATTTCTGCCAAAGCCCAAAATAGAGGTATCATTTTCTAACAAAGTTAACGGAAATCCATTAGAAGATATTAGAAGCTTGTGATTCTAACTACTAAGGAATAGTAGAAGGAAGATAAAGAAGCCATGACAGATCCTTCATTTAGCCATAACTACTCAGGATAGAAACGTCCGGCAAAAAAAATGCGGAGATAAAAAAATCTATTTCAAAAAATAAAAGGACAAAAATATAGATTAAATAAAAATGCAGGGATAAAATTATAATTCTTCCGAAGAAATATATAAAATATTTCTGATTGACAGCGTAGAATTTAAGGAAAGCACAACAAAGCATAGCATCCAAATATGATGATATCAAAGTCACTCCATTTATAAGCTTCTTAAAAAAAGTAAAAAAGAATTGTGTACCCTATTTCATTTAATTGGGCCTAAGCCATCTCGTCATCCTATTTCATTTAATTGGGCCTAACCCATCTCGTCATCCTAAACGTTGCGCCTACTTCCAATTTCACTCCCGAACGAACTTTCTTGTCTAATCACACTGAAATAATTTGAGATTAATCAATTATACCTCCAATTCAAATTTCTGTCAAAAATTGAAAGAGATGAATGAATTGAAGGACCAAGATCAATAATTGGAAAATAAGAAGGCATAAATAGACAAGGCTTCCTTCTCCATAATCCATAATCTAGATCATAAAATTGAAGCCCCAACCAGCTATCGACTTCTAAAATAGGGCAGAAGATTTGTTCATTTTTGTGGTCGGAACCAACTCGCACTTTACCTTAGAATTTCTTTCCAAATTCAAAGATGAAGCAACTCCATCAACATCACCTTAGAATTTCTTTCCAAAATCAAAGATGAAGCAACTCCATCAACATCGTCGAAACCCTATAGCACTTTTGAGAGCTTAGTTGCTCATTTATGGCGAACCATGACAAAGGCTCATGTACTCGGCCAATTCGAGACAACCAGTGTGAGAATTTCAATGAATGGCCAAACAAAAATTGTTCTAAGAGTCCCAATACTTTGGAAATTTGGTACTGTGGGTAGTGGCGGATTCAGAAAATATACACAGAGTAGATGAAATTAAATTATTTTTCAACGATCAGTCAGATTTTAACATTTAATAGAAAATCTCAGTTGAGCTCAAATCAAACACCTAGATAGCTCGCTGCTTCTCCAAAGAAGCTGTCAAAAGTCAAGCCAAAAGTGTAAGGGAACATAGGGTCACATACATGATAATATTTTAAGTTTTAATCGAATCTTAATAATATTCATCAATACCACTCAATTCCAGATAGCTTAAAGCAAAACAATAATAAAGTTACCAAATTGAAGTTCAGTTAAGCATAATCACAAACACACTGCAGGCAAAAGTCAAAATAGACAATTTTTGACATTTCTCATATCTCAATTCAAATTGGCAACTCATTTGGACATTTTCATTCAGACTAATTAAATTCTGTAGATTCAAACTCCATCCAATTACCTTAATTTACGTCCAGAAAGCAAATAAAACCTTTAATTGTTTCAATAAAATATAAAGAAGAACAATCCAAAGAACCCAGAATTCACATACCCAACAAAATTTCATTGAAAAATAATTTTATCTAGGATAAAAAACCTAATATAATAAGCAAAATACCTTGTAAAGATCAAACAAAAGCTTTGAAAGAAAGAGGAGGCCATGCCTCAGATCCCATCCAAAAATTAGGTGTTATACTAAAAATGGCAAAGCACACTCAACACTAGGCAAAACTTGCAGCAGAAGCAAGAACTGATAATGTAAAATGCCATCAAGAAAATGAGGTTAAGTTGGAAAATGATAAAAAAAAAAAGTGACAATTTCAGAAGAAGAATATGAGAAATTGATTAAGAAAGCAGAAGCCAAACATGAAATAGAGATAATGAAAAAGGAATTGGAATCTTCAAAAGCAAAAGTTGCAGAATTTAGAATGGAGCAGGCAGTAACAAGGGCAGATGCTGCTGAAGGAGCAAAATTAGCATTGGAAGAATAGATGAGGAAATGGAGAGAGCAAAAGCAGAGAAGAAAAGCTTCTTTGAGAAGGACTTTAATACAATAATTTTTTTTTTTTAACCCAGGGTGGGCTCAAGCCCATGCTGGGCACATCTTAGGTCTGCCCCTGGCTGTGGGCATTCCCACATTCTAGGGTTAAAGACTTAATGAACGAGCCATTATCTTATGCGGCCAAAGTTTATTCACGTGGGCACATCTTAGGTCCGCCCCTGGCTGTGGGCATTCCCACATTCTAGGGGCATAATTCATGAATAAACTTTGGCCGCATAAGATAATGGCTCGTTTATTAAGTCCTTAACCCTAGAATCTTGGAATGGCCACAACACCAAGTTTCCAAAGTACTCATTTGGGACACATGGAACAAATTTTGTCCCACCATTCACCGCTAGTTGTCTCAAACCGGCTGAGTCCACGAGCTTTTGTTTTGGTTCGCTATAAATGAGCAACTAAGCTCTCGAAAGTGATATAGGGTTGGACAATGTTGATGGTTGCTTGGCGTAGCCAGGAAAAATGGTGTCAGGACTCAAATCCTAGCTACTTCACTGTCTCTGGTAATTCAATTAAAAATAAAAATAGATAAAAAATATGACATAAAAATATAAAATTTATAAATAATATTAAAAATTGTAATTGAATTGCAAAGATCATCGCCTACTTTTCATTGATTGAAATATATGTATAATAGCTATATTGCTAACATTTTTAAAGACATCTATTTCAATAAAACAAATCAAACAATCATTCAATAATTAATCTCCCATTTTATTCCGGAGAGGGCTTTTAATGATTTTCATTGCAGAAAATATTCTCCCCACAGTAGTAGTAGTAACTGGCAAAAACAACAACAATTTGATTAATTTAATACCAAAGGAAAAACATCATATTTTCTTGACAAACCATCTTCTTCGCAAGGTCTTCAATTCCATTCAATTCACAGAAATATATAGTCTATTTCATAATTTGTACAACCATTGAAAAAAAATATATTAATAGTTAAAATCAAGATAAAAGAATATTTATAAATAAAATTTAATATAATAGTCAAAAGTTAATTTGCTATTAATTATAGAATAAAATAAATTGATCCAATTCATTTTAAATTAAAGAAAATCAACGAGAATGAATAATTTTAAACTCGTTTCCACTGTTTTATATCCAATAGTTTCAATTAATTTGCATTTCTCAATTATTACACTCGAAATCAAATATTTTATAAATATAGTGTTAAATGAGACTTTTTTATCCATATAAATTGTTAGTATCTTTTACAAAAAATTAATCAATATAAAAATATGTATAAAGTGCATAAGTGAAATATTATTTTTATCGTTTATTGTAATTTATTATTTGGTTGTCATGTAAAAATAATTTAAAATAAAGTATAATTTTTTTTTAAGAGAAAAATAAAGTATGATTGATTTTAAAATTATTATGTAAAAACAAAGTAAATAAGATATTGAATAAGAGTATAAGTACGTTAATTATTTTAAAATATAATTGATTTATTAGAAAATTTAAATTAAAAATTATTTAAATAAAAAAAAAATTGTTTTTCTGAACTGCAGCTTGATTGTATAATATTGATTGATTGATGAGAAAAATCATAGGAAGGAAAAGATAAATGAATTAAGAGTAAGTAAATAAACATTAATTGGTAAAAGGAAATGGTCAAAGTGCACCGTTTAACTAATAGAGAAATTCTTTCCTTCCTTCTTTCTTTCCTTCATACTTTCTTTCCTCCTCCTCCTTCAGCCAGACTACTTTCTACGCCACCATTCTGTGTTTTCCACCATTCTGTGTTTTCCGCCGGCCGGCCCCTCATCTGTAACTAAAAATTTTTTTCCCAAAATACCATGGCGCCCAACGCCCCCAATGGCCCAATAGTGGCTCCGCCAGTGATTAATTGCAATATTATCTGTATATTATTCTTTCCATTGACCCTCCACGTGTTTGAAAAGTATTTGGTCCTCCATGAAAATGAAAGAAACTTTCAGATCATTTAGACTAAAAACATTAATATAAAAGCAGCAGCAGAAACCCAATTGCTCAAACCATTTTCCTTAATTGAAAAGGCAGCAACTTTTTTTTTTTTTTCTCTGCTTATATTTTTAGACATGGTCTCAAACACATGCATTAGCATTACCAACTTTCTGTTAGGGTTGAAAATTCTTCTATTAATCACGTAATAGAATTACAGGAGGAGCAATTCTCACTCAACTACAAAAAACAACCCTCTCACACAATTTCCTCTCAACAAAAACAAGAACACTCAAAGTTCTCTCTTCCTCACTATCACTCTCTCTGCCTCTACATCTCTGCTGCCTCAATTACAAAAATGAACACACAGCTATACAAAATACAGAAGAGAATTCATATTTTTACAATAATGGAAAGCATAATGATGGTCTTTGTTGGTCTACTTGGAAGACACAATGATGGCTTGTTGGTCAACTTCATGATGGTGGCTTTGTTAAAAATCTGGATATTCAACAATTTTATCAAGTAACTCCCTTGCTTGGTTGAGTTTACCAGCACGAACATACCCATTAATCATTGCGGTCCATGAGACAGAGTCCCTATCTGGCATCTCATCAAATAGCTTGCTTCATCAATTTGAGAGTTTTGAACGTAAACTGATATAATGGAATTCCAACAAACCACATTTCAGCTTAGCATTTGGTCAAAGAGTCGCCTAGCCTAAAAAATCTTTCCATTTCTCGCAAAACCACACAGCATTGTAACCCAAGAAACAATATTTGGCTCTGGAATTTCTTGAAAAAACTCCCAAGTCGCCTACTTTAACAAACCCATCCACCATCAAATTCCATGAAACTACGTCCCGCTAATCCATTGTTTGTAAAAACTGCAGCCCTAAACGCATTTCTCCATTTTGGGTATACCCAGCAAGCACTGAATTCCAAGTAACTAAATCCCGAACTGGCATTTCGCGAAACAAGCTCATGGCCTCATCAAATTGGCCATGCTTGGAATAACCTGCAATCACAACATTTCAATAAGCCGTGTCATTCTTATAAATACAAGGAAGAGAATTCAATAATTCTCTAGCTTTTTGGAGCTTCCCATGACGAGTGTAGCATGTACTACCTCCAATTTTTTCATTTCTTTACACCCTAAAAACACAAATACCAATACAAAATAATAATAAACAATTATCAACCCTTTACAACACTTACTTTTTCATCAATACCAATACAGAAATAATAATAAACAATTAAACCTACTTACCCAAAAAGGAAACATAAACAATTGAAAAAATTTGCCAAAAACGGAAACGTAAACAATTGAAAAAATTGAAGGTAGTATTTATTAGCACTTTGCTAATTAAAACACTAAACCATACTTAGAAAAGCTGTTTCAAACAAAGTCGTATGGAGCTTGGAGTGTACAACCTCTTCCGAGGATATGAACCAGGCCACTACACCAGGCAGTCATCAACTGACAGTTTTAGTGGCATATATTTCTTTCTGCCATGGCAAAGCAATAACTATATATATATACAGTAAAGTAACTGTTTATATGCATCCGTACACGTTTGGACGGTGACAAAGAAGAATATGCCTATGTTTGTATTGTCCATAATGGTGCCATTTCAAGGATTTAATAACCACATTATTAATCTATCTCTC
>CATIWJ010036741.1:0-28492 GCA_949640765.1 Croton laevigatus | reverse complement strand
TATGAAGATAGAAAAGCGAGAAAATTTAAAGAATTAACGCGTAGAACTTTATATGCAGACTCCACCAGGTTCGATACTTTTTAGTATTTGAACTGAATCTTTTATTTTTAAATGCATGTTTTAAATGAGCATTGTTTTACTAAATTTTAGATAAATATTTTGTTGGGTACTCGAACGTGCGTTCGAGTCGGATTATATGTTTTATTGTATTTTTTATACTGACGCGGTAATCGCAGATGCGATACCATCGGCGTGGTAAATGAAAAAGTATTATTTTAAATTAATATTTGAATTTCAAAAAGATGTTTCAGATAAACATGATTATGTGAAAATTTACTGATCGAGAAAATGGATATTACAATGATTTGATAATCTTGAGGAAGCATGAAAAATGAACTATGCTATTGAATGAGAAACAGAGTTGAACACCATGATTGATAAATAATTGATCAAAGAAAATGAAACATATTTATACACTCTACTTGGTTAGTGGAACCTAGCAATAAGTACATGTCGACATGTGGGCAAAACCCTGTACAGGAGATTGCTGTGAATTATGTTACTGAATTAATTGTATTGACGTATTGTTTAAATGGCTTGCGCAATACTAAGCAAAGAACGTATTTGTATATTGTCTAAATGGCTTGCGCAATACTAAACCAGAATGGTATCGCAGAATACTCTAAATGGCTATACGGGATACAAATGATAGAGCATTGGCGTTATAGTCTAGATGGCTATACGAAATGCAACCCTTAGTCTTATTCTGGAATCCAGTATGACCAGTGGAGTGGAAATGAAATATTTTATCAAATGTGCTCAATGATTTGAGATAAATGGAATTTTACTATAGCACTGTTTTTGTTAAATACATATTGCTTTCTATGATTGTTTTAGATTTAATTTCTCAAAATAAATTTTGTCAACTGCAGTTAAAGACTACTATTTTATAAGTAATTTGTGAAATGCTTTTAGTAAATAAATTATATTTATTGTATCCATTGAGCATGGAGTTGCTCAGCTAGTTATTTTTGTAACTCGCAGGTCCGCAGCTAGAGAATATGAGGGTCAGCAGTTTCTTGATCAGCTCCCAGAATAACAGGCGTTGGTGTAAACTCTTGTTTATTATTTATCATAGATTGGCATGTACTAAATAAATTAGAACATTAAATTATTTGAACACATGTGTAGTCGTTATTTATATAGAAAAAAAAATTGAGGTGATTCTTAGTATTTCTTATTTAAGCATATGAGTTAACGAGGTTAAGAGGTCGCGTAACACTTCAGTCTGGCTTATCCGTAAGTTGGATTTGGGGTGTTACAGTTACTACCTCCGTTTTCAAAATATTGATACTTGGCACTATTCACCCATAAAATTCTACAATAAAATCTGACCAAAACACCCCTAAAAGCAACATATATTGGGCCCCATAATGAAGAGAGAGAAGATAAAATTTTGGAGAAAAAATGTGGCCACGTGCGCAGGTATTGCTGCAGAAAGTACAAGTTCAATCAGAGTTGATGGTATTGCAGCTGTCCTTCGTCATCATTCCTGACACGCCCAATTTTGTTGGTTGCAACCTAAAATTTCCTGGGCAACTATTAGAAGTTTTGGGGAAAAATTGTGGCGCCTAAAGCACCCAAAATTAGTCCCATGTTTTCCCACCAAATTTGAAAAAATGATGAAAAATTTAAAAAATGAAATTTTTAAAAATGTTTAATGATTTTAATGCATGTACAACTATAAATGAAGCTTTAAACATAATAAAGCATCATACAAAATGGATCAGCAGAAAGATGAAAATGCTGCAACTCCATGTGTTGGTAGGAAAAAATATAAAGTCTTGTCATTAACAAGTAGAAGTCACTTCCTTGCATTTGCTAACCAAAAAATAAGGGAATGTGTCTAGACCAAAGAATTCATGATAGAAGTTACAGCCAAGTTCTCCATAAGTAGGGCAACCTATTACTCTTTTGTGGATTGGAGTAGTTATTGTTATGTGTTGATTGATTTCAAATTTTCAATGGCCAGAGTTTGAGGGTAATGAAATTTTCAGTTGCAAATTTTTTAAGAATAGTGAAAACTCTTTTTTTTTTACACCATTTTCATTCATAATTATTTCCCCATTTTTTCTCAATTTTTTTTGTTAAAATTTAGCAAGTCTGCAACATTTTCAATCAATTTTGGGTGCATATTTTTTGCATTTTGCACCACTTTTCAATGAATGTTATAGATTTCTTAACTTTTAGCCGCATTACATGAAAAAATATGCACCCATATTAGCCAAAACTGTAATCGAACGTTTCAGTCTACACCTCACGCGTTTTTCTCTCTCTTCCTCTCTCATATGACAGCGCTTGCCGCATGTCAGTCAGACCATTATCTCTTCTCTCTCACATCTCACACAAACATGACAGCACCAATAAATTATTTTATTCTATCTCCCACTAAAATTCAAATCTCCCCCACTAAAAGACAAAGGACAAAATTATCCAAATACACACAAAAATATTAAAAGCCTCAATATTTTGAAAACTATCCTTCAGATATAAGTCTCAATCTTTTGAAAACGGAGGTAGTATTTTCTTTTATTTGAGGAGTGAGGGTATAAGGAGGTTGCCGAAGTGTTTGGAAAATTTTTGTGTAGGGATACTATTCACATATCTTTGGAAAATGTTGCATATGTAGCGGAGCTATGGTAAAATTTTTGTAAAATCGAACCTAAAATTTGGCTAAGTATAAAAGGTTAAAAATAAGAAGGTTGTAAAATAAGTAAATTAACAAACTAGGATCCAAGAATCGCAGCTCCAATGTCAGTAGGTAACATTCCATCAAAACTTATTCTATAGGTCAGGATGGGGTGTTACAACAAGGGTCCAGGTATTATTGATACAAAATTGAGGGAACAAAATTTAGTAAGGCTGAGTTAGACGATACAGCAACATCTGAAGAAATGATAATGGCAAAGGTACTGGATGACTGTGTTGATCCAGTCGACATCTTCTTCTTCTCTTATTTTATGCGGTTTAGAGGTTTGTAGCGATTAACCCTAGAGAAGCTCTGATACCATAAAACAAAAATGAGAATAAGAATAATTCTGCACTTAGCTTTCATTGACAGAAACACTGAGTTTATATGCAAGTACAATAACATGTATGGTGAATGCTAAGGTTGGCTTTATAAAGACTTACAAAGACTTCATTACCTTTACTATATACACTACTAATTGCATATATATCCTTTATAAATTTCAGTTAATGATATATTTTTGCTTTTCAATCTTTCCTCACTTCATCTTTTTTATTCTTCTTTGAGTTTGTCAACTTCCTTAAATATTTTATTCTATAAGCAATGTAATGAACAAAATAACACGTGAGTAGAAGGATGTTTATGATAAGATAATTTTAGCAGTTAATCATAGCGTGATTATGAAATGTTCTTATACATATAATGTAACACCCTGATTTTTAAATATTGATTTTAAATTTAAAAGGGACTAATTTGACAGTAATTTTTTACCCTCAGTAATTTTAAGTGCGTAATTAAGGTTCAAAATATTGAGATTTGACATCTAGACTCCGAGACGAGCAATTTGAGTATAATTTTTTGTAGAGTTTTATTACGAGTATGATTTTTTATTTTTACTGGAACCAGTAAAAGATGGTGAAACCGTAAATTGAAATTTAGCTCAGTAAAATTTTACGTAAATTAGAGAAATAGTTGAGGGCAACTTGATCTTTTTTATAAAAAGATATTTTTAATTAAATAATAAAAAAATAAAATAAATAAATAAATAAAAAGTGAAAGATGAATAAAAACAAAAACGATTATAGAAAGGGGATTTGTGGTAGAAATAAAAAGATCTATCATTAAAAAAAAAAAGAAAGAAGAAGAAATGAGAGAATGAAACATGAATTATAGCATATAATTGGAAACAAACAACTTTATCATTAGAAACAAACAATTTAGATAATAATATTTTACATTTTATGTCGGATGAATGATTGAATTCAAATTATAAAGGAGGACAGCCAAAGTTAGAAACGAAAAATAAAAAGAAAATTCTACTGCCATTTGTGTTGAAGAAACACAGAAGAAAATTTTAGCTATTTTGTCATTCCTCCTTCAAATTCAAAAAACAAGGTCAGAAATCAACGCAAGAAATGACGTGAACAATTACTGAAAACTTGATTTCCAGTTGGGTCATCTCGTACTCGAAAAATTTAGCCCTAATACCCTAAATATTCAAGCTTTGATTTCTCAAATTTCAGTCATTTTTCGTCAAATATAATGCCACAAATTGGCCGAAAATCTAAAAAAAAGTCTACCGGTACCTCATTTGCTTAAAATAGTTACCGAAGAATAGAGAAAAGCCACCTGGAAGTTCACATGAACAGTGGTCAAATCTGCAGAAATTCTGGGTTGAAAACGACGGTCCGATTCAAAAATCGGTTCGGTTGAGGCCAGTCAACTTATGGGTCAGGTTGGTTAGCGTCCAAAACGCAGAGGACGCCTGCCTTTTGGAGAAAGTTCTACCTAAATCCTCGCTGCCTTGGAAAATTTCAGAAAGATCCCTTCGCGTAATTATCAAACGACGCTTGGACTTTTGGTCAATCACGGTTAGACCCCTCCATGTCAAGTTTTCTTTCAATTATGCCTCTCCGCCCTTATTTCTCTTAGGTAATTGACCTAAAACTTTATTCAACTCTTCAATTTAACCCAACAGCTTAATTAATTAACTAATTTGATTTTATTTTGATAAATTAATATTTTTGGGTCCTAAATAAATTGTTAGAGCATTAAAATTGATTATAAAATATAGTAAAATTATTAAATAGACTTAATACTTAAATTAAAATTATGATTGGCAAATAAAAATTTTATTAAAGAAATTAAGTGTCAACTTAAAATTAATATTTTGACAAAGAATCATTAACTGGACTTTTAATTAAGGAAAATAAATTAAGGATCCAATTATTTAATAATTGGACAATTAAATTTTAAAAAAACCCAAATAAAATTTACTATATGATACCATTGGACTATTTGATGGAAAATTTGTGGAAAATTTGTGGAAAAATATCTTATGACCTTGATTTATGAACAATGTTAGGACAAAGGACAGTCCGCGAAAAATTAAGGAGTAGGAATTGTAACGTAAGGAGACCAATATTTGATACTTTGTCTGTGGAAAGCTCTAAATTTTATTTTTATGCATGCTTTTTAATATTTGCATTATTTATTTTAAAGTTAATGATTAGTTTAATTTCAAAATTTATAATTTATTTTAAGTTATTTTCAAGTTATAAGTTATAATTTAATTAATTACGATAAGTTAAAATAAATATTTGAGATTTTTATTTAATAGACTAAACCACTTATGTGATTTGGCAATAATAATAATAATAATTTTGAGAAATTATATATATAAATATAACTATGAAAAATTGATTATATATTAATTTTTAATATTATATTAAAAGAGATTTCTATTTAAAAACAAGCGTTTTAAAAAGGTATAATTTAATAAAAGTTGGTATTTTGAAAGTAAATATAAGTACATATAAGTATATAAGTATATAAATTGAATTAAGTATATTTTTGTGTAAAGCATGACAAGTTTTAATAAAGAATATGATATATTTTTTATAAAAGAGTTTCAATAAATATTATAAAATTAATATGGGTTTGAAATGATGAAAAAGCATAAATTTTGAAATGAGTATTTAAGATGCATAATTAATTTAAGAATAATACAAAATATTATTTGAAAAATGTGATTAAGAATGTTTATGTTGACTCTTTTAGTGATGATATGATTTTTATATTTAATATGATGATAAATGTGTTTATTAAATAAATAATTATGATAATTATATCAATGAAAAATATGAATTATGTTGATGATAGAAATTGATTTTGAAGTGAATATTTATGATGAATTTATTTATGAGAAAAATATTTAAAGCTCTACTAGAATTTAGTTGAATCGAGTTAATGTAGGGAATAATCGATTATATCCTAAGTTTTTGATATATGGCCATTGATTTGTTACGGTGACGGCCGTTATGATTGATTGCGGTGATGACCGATTAATGTAGCCATTTGGTGTTCGCCATTTGGTGAGATATCCAAAAGAAATAATGTAGCCAGTTGGAAACATAGCCAATTGGTGAGTTTATTTTAAAGTAGGTTCGTCTGAATATCTAGTAGAGCAAATCAAGCTAACCAAGTAAGTAAAATATTGATTTAAGAAATTTATTTTGGTTATTGAATATTTTATTTAAGTGAATGATTTGATTATTAAAATATTTTTTATATAGTAATTCGTTTTTATGACAATATTTAAATTATGTTTTAAATTATATATGTGCATTTAAATTATTTATACTTTTCATTAGTTAAAGTATCCACTGAGTGTAATCGCTCAGCAAGTTTGGTTTATTCTAAACTTGTAGGTCTCCGAAAGAAGTATAGAAGCTAGAATATTGGGGTACCACCAGAACAAGAACATAGATTGGCATATACTGTGAAGTTAAAGTTAGTACAAGCAAAGCTAGAATAGAAGGGAAAAAAAATACCTATATTTTGTAATTAAATTTAGATTATGATTTGTATGCCATGTAATATAGGGGTGTGCAAAAACCGACCCACCTGATCAACCCGACCGAACCGAACCGAACCGATTATTTCTGTTCTATTTAATCAAGTTGAACGGGTCAGTTCGGGTGGTGATTTATAAAAATTTCGGGTTATTATCGAACCCGAACCGAAATGGTCCAACCGAACAACCCGATGAAGTAAGATTGACACTACGCTGTTTTGGGTTAAAAGTAACCTAACAAAACCTAACTCACTCTTCTCCCTTCCATTTCCATTAGACCACACCCAGCAGCAGCCCGATTCTCCTCCCTCTCTCCTTCCCTTCTCGCCTCGCCTCACCTCCGCCGCCACGCCAAGCAACCAGTCGACGTCCACCGTCACCGGTCACTCCTCCGTCCCGATCCTTCATCATCAGACAGCCTAGCAGCCCCGATTCTCCTTCTTCTCTCCTTCCCTTCTTGGCTCACATCCGCCGCCACGCCACAAGCCACGCACCAGTCGACGTCCACCATCACCGGTCGCTCCTCCGGCCCGATCCTTCACCGTCAGACAGCCCAACAGCCCCGATCCTCCTCCTTCGAGGTTTTTGCATTTTGGGTTTTGTTTGTTTTGTCTCAAAGATTCTAATTTTCTTAAAAACCCAACTCCATTTTATTAATTTTTCTTGTATTTTTCCTTTTGGTGTCTGGTTTTATAATTTTTTTTTTTATTTCAAGCATTTAGTGAAATTGTTAGTGTTATGGGAAGTTGTTCTAAGCATTGTTGCTTCTTTGATACTCTTGTATTTTAAATTTCTTCACTGAAATAGTAAAGAAAAATGTAGGTTCTTGTGGTTGTTTTATTTCTTGTTGATTTGCTTATTTGCTTTTGTTATGGTTGTTTTTTACTTGAATGAATTTATTTCTTCCATTTTTGAGAAAATGGGTTTATGAATTTAGCAATTCTTGAGCTGTGAAATTCAGTTTAATTTAGCAATTCTTGAGCTGTGAAGTTCAATTTTTGTATGAATATATAATAGATTTACTTTTATTTAAATTTCTTGCCAATTGAAAAAAAAAAAGAAATTTCAGGTTGTTCGGGTTCTACGAGGTCGGGGCCCGAATTATTCGGGTTATTTGGTTCGAGGCCCGATCCTTCATCGGTTTCGGTTCGGGTGACTTTATGAGTAAACTTCGGGTCATCGGGTTGTTCGGGTTCGATTCGAGTTGACCCGAACCCGACCGATGCATACCCCTAATGTAATACGTAATATGGTACAACTTAGTTCGGTTAAAAATAGTCAGATTAAGAGGTGTTACATATAAAAGACCCTTTCTTCTTGACAATAAGATTAAGAGGAGACGCTGTTTAGAAATTTGTATCGAGTTGTATTGCATCTCTCCTACTACTAGGGTCGGACGACCCATTTGAGATTTGAGGTCCCAATTAGCCTAAATAAAGATTCAACATGGAACATTAGTGGCGCAGTCTTTTAATGGATTCAAATGTTAGAATAAGTCTGATTATCAAGGAGAAGACATAAATGGTGTAGAGATACTATTTTGAAACCTTTGATAGAAATTTAAAGGATAATATAATGAGGTACCCGGCAAGCGAAGGCAACGGAAAGCTAGCCAACGACAAAGCAAACACAATTAATAACCGCTGAAATCAAATGTCACGTGAGAAACAATTGTTGCTAGGGCTGTAAATGAATCGAACATTTAAGATGTTTGGTTTGGTTTATTAAGGAAATATAGGTGCTTGGGTTCAGGTTCGATATGAACTTCAATTCAGGATTCGATCTCGGTTCGATAAATATTCGATAATATTTAAGTTCAATTCGAGTATTTGATTTGTTAGCTCGATTCGAAAGTTCTGCTTAGGGGTGTCAAAAACTTATCCGACCTACTAACCCGACACGAACCTAACCTGAAATTAGTAGGTTAGGGTTGAGATTTTCGATCTGTTTAATTAAATGGGTCGACACGAACCCGACCTGAAATTTAAACGGATCAAGTTAGAGTTGAAAATTTCAACCCGAAAAATGACATGTCTAACCTGTTTACTGTGTTCATAATAATACAAATAATAATAATAATAAGTATTATTATTAGAGAAAGTAAAGTATTATTATTATTATTATTAAAAGAAAGAAAACAAAAGCGGACAAAAAGAAAGAGAAGAAAAAGAAAAAAGAATAAAGAGAGAAAGAAAGAGATTTTTGACCAGCGAAGGTGTCAAAAGCTAATCCGACTTACTAACATGACACGAACCCGACCTGAAAATGGTGGGTCGACATGAGCCCGATATGAAATTTAAATAAATCATGTTAGGGTTGGGGGTTTTCAACCCGAACCTGCTCGACATCCCTAGGTTTGCTCAAATATTCGGTTCATTAGCACGATTTGAATATTCGATTTGGAAATTGGATTTAAATAAGAGTTCGTTTACCTTTAAATTGCTATTACTATTTTTCAAATACAATTCAAATATTCAATTAAATTGCTCCTAATTAATTAGTAAAAAACATAAAATAACGTCGTTCCGGTATAGTTTATGAAATTAATATATTTAATTCGAGTTCAATTTTTAAAATATTCAAATTCAAAAAATTGGTTCCAATTTGATTCATTTAAATCACCTTTTTTCTAAACACGGTACCAAAACGTTTTTAAATAATTACCAAAAAATTAATTCAAACCTATTGGTGATTATGATTTGGTTTAGAAATCGAAAGCTCTCAACGTGCTAGCTACCTTGACTTGATTCACATCCGTTCTTCTACACACAACAACAACGACCGCGTCAAAACCCATGAATGGAAACAAACAAAGAAAAAGAAAAGGAATTGAAAGTTGAAACTTGATTGAAACGGCCATGGTCTCTCGCCGCCAGCCTCTTTCCGCTTCTTTATTGCTCCATTCTATCCCCATCTTCAAAGGCGTGCAAGAAATTCCCTTCCTAAGTTGACCAATCTATTTAATGTTTCATTCCCATTTTTCAAATCTTTCTTCGAATTTTCACTCCTAATATCCTTTTTTTATAGTGAAAAAGAATTTTTTGCCCCAAATTTTGAGAGAGAGAGTGATAGAGAGCAGTGGCGCTGGAAAACAAACGCAACCCATCTCCAAGAATCTCTCTATTTTACTATATAAATCAATCAATCGTCATCAGCTGTTCTACGTGGTGGTTCTTTAATCATCGGTGGTTGTTGTAGTTGTATCAAACTTTTCTAAAACCCACCCACCACTCCTCCGCCTTCATTTCTTGCTTTTGCGATTCGTATTCGTATACGTCAGTCAACTATTCTGTTCTTTTTCTATATGCTATTTATACATACAAATCCTAAACTCTCCGATAAAACCCACTTCCTGTTATTGTAGAGTCCGCCTGCCAATATGAGTTCTGAATCCAGTACATCGACTTCCGCCGTCACTTCTTCCGGTGGAGTTCAGATCAGGCAGTCTAGACGATTACCTGATTTTCTACAGAGTGTGAATCTCAAATATGTGAAGTTGGGTTATCATTACTTAATGAGACATTTATTGACTCTTTGTTTGATTCCATTAATGGCGGTCATTATCGTCCAAGCATCTCAATTAAACCCAGAAGACATCCACCAACTTTGGTTCCAACTTCAATACAACCTGCTAAGTGTCATTGTCTGCTCTGTTTTTGTTGTTTTTGGGTCCACTGTTTATATTATGACCCGACCCAGATCCGTTTATCTTGTTGATTATGCTTGTTACAAGCCTCCAGCGAAGCTTCAAGTCAAATTTGATCAATTTATGGAGCATTCAAAGCTAACTGGCGATTTTGATGATTCTTCATTGGAATTTCAGAGAAAAATTCTGGAAAGGTCAGGACTTGGTGAAGAAACTTATGTGCCAGAAGCTATGCATTATATTCCACCCAGACCTTCAATGGCTGCTGCAAGAGAAGAGGCTGAGCAGGTGATGTTTGGTGCATTGGATATTTTATTTGGTAATACCAATATAAAACCTAAAGATATTGGTATTCTTGTTGTAAATTGCAGTTTATTTAATCCAACACCCTCACTCTCTGCTATGATTGTTAATAAGTATAGATTGAGAGGAAATATTTTGAGTTTCAATCTTGGTGGTATGGGTTGTAGTGCTGGGGTTATAGCCATTAATCTTGCTAAAGACTTGCTTCAAATCCATAGGAACACTTACGCTGTTGTTGTTAGTACAGAGAATATTACACAAAATTGGTATTTTGGAAATAAGAAATCAATGTTGATACCAAATTGTTTATTTAGAGTTGGAGGTGCTGCTGTTTTGCTATCCAACAAATTCACAGATAGGAGAAAAGCTAAGTATAAGCTTGTTCATGTAGTTAGGACTCACCGTGGGGCAGATGATAAGGCCTTTCGGTGTGTCTACCAAGAGCAAGATGATGCTGGGAAAACTGGGGTTTCTTTGTCTAAAGACTTAATGGCAATTGCTGGTGGTGCACTCAAGACTAATATCACCACATTAGGTCCTTTGGTTCTTCCAATTAGCGAGCAACTTTTGTTTTTCGCAACTTTGGTTGCTAAGAAGTTGTTCAATGCTAACGTTAAGCCTTATATACCGGATTTTAAGCTGGCGTTCGATCATTTTTGTATACATGCTGGAGGAAGAGCTGTTATTGATGAACTTGAGAAGAATTTGCAACTTTTGCCTCTACATGTTGAGGCTTCGAGGATGACTTTGCATAGGTTTGGTAATACTTCATCCAGCTCGATTTGGTACGAGTTGGCTTATACTGAAGCCAAGGGCAGGATGCGCAGAGGGAACCGCGTGTGGCAAATAGCATTTGGAAGTGGTTTCAAGTGTAATAGTGCAGTGTGGGAGGCCCTTAGAAATGTAAAGCCATCTGCTAATAATCCTTGGGAAGATTGCATCGACAGGTACCCAGTTGAGTTACTTTTGTAATTGCATAGATTTGTTGGGGAATACTTTGGCTATTTTAGTTTCTTTTTTCTATTGGGTCAGATCATATGTGATTTCATCATAAAATTCAATGCTGAAATTCTGTTTTGTGCCTAAATAGTGGCTCTGAATCAGTAATATGGTTGAGATTTCTTCTGTTCTTCAATGTGCAAAAAATATGTGCATGTAGAATACCATTTATTTAGTTATTAGTGGAAAAAAATTGTGATTTACAATGAAGTCGCTGAACTAAAAATTACAGGGGCCTGCTCGTTGTAGGATAAGATCACTTCTGTTGTTCATCGATTTGGATTGAACCATTGAAATATAGACCCGTTAATATGGCTAGGGCTACAAACGAGCCGAGCTGAGCCGAACACTAGCCTGTTCGAGCTCGGCTCGTTTATTTAACGAGCTCGAATTTTGAACTCGAGCTTGGTTCGTTTATTTGACGAGCTGTAATTTAAGCTCGAGCTCGATGATTTTCTAGCCGCTCAAGTTCAGCTCATGAATTGAAGCTCGAAAGCTTGTTAAGAGTTGTTCGCGAGCCTATTTGCGAGCTCGAGCTCTTTTACGAGCCTGTTTGAGAGCCTTTTCGAGCTCGTTCGCAAGCTTGAGTTCGTTTACATATAAACGATACAGCTCATGAACACGCTTGTTTGTCCGTGAGCATATTCGAGTTCAGCTCGTTTATTACACAAGCTCAATTATTGAGCTCGAGCTCGGCTCATTTAGCTGACGAACAAACTCGAACGAACATTTAACGAGCTGAGCACCAAGTCGCTCCCGAGCAGCTTGGTTCATTTACAGGTCTAAATATGGCGTTGAAGTAGTTGAATATTAAACATTAGTTGATAAGATAACATTCACTTTCCGAGCTTTTACTATTGCCATAGTTGAGTCCAGATGAACTTTACTGTGGAATGTTAAAGTGCTGGATGAGCATCAAACTGTGTAGATGATGGGCTATTAAAAGAAATCATTGTTTGCAATATTGAAACTGAACGAGTAAACTGATTGATTAGTCTTTTTGAGGAGATTTGATCGTAAATTTAAGGTTTTTGCTTCTATCAATCTTTTTCTGTTTTGTGAAAGTAAATACCACACCTATACATCCTTTTTCTTTTCTTTCATTTTTCTTCTTGGTACAGCCAGATAGAATTCCTTTTCCAAGTACAAATTTTCACTAACTACTACTCTCCGGTCCGTGAAAATTTCCATATTTGGTGTTCGATTTACTTACAGAAATTTCCATTTTCGAAAATTTAAAATATATGTTTGATTTCGAAAATTTAAAATATATGTTTTGAGAGTAAAATGACAAATTGACAGTTGAAACCTCACATTTTTGGACTTCAATCACAAACATATTCTTTCTAATGTCTACTGAACAAGGAGTAAAATAGAATTTATGTAGCAAAAATCTATTCTTTTTAAATTATATGTTTTTTCTCCATTACCCTATATAAATTGAATTGAATGGGGGAGGGTGCTATTTAGAACTACACTTACCATTAGCATTACAATTTAAAACAATTTCAATATGTATATTAAAGGGCAATATAACCATTGAAATTTGGTCTTTGAGGTGGCTTTTGGATTGTGGGGCGTCCATTTTTATTATTTAATAATTAAAATTTTAAACTATTTTTAATTTAAAAATAATAAAATATTTTAATGCTATTAGATAAAATTTAGAAATATATATTAGTAAATACTACCTCTGTTTTTTATGATATGTTTACATTTTCGTTTTTAGGTGTTTTTTTGAGTTGTTTACATTTCCATTTATAGTAAATTTTGTAATTGTTTATTATTATTTTTTATTGGTATTGGTGAAAAAGTAAATTTTTCAAAAGGTTAGTAATTACTGGCAAAAAAAAAAAGGTTAGTAATTGTTTATTATTATTTCTGTATTGATATTGGTGAAAAGTGAGTTTATATTGGTATTGGTGAAATAGTGAATGTAAAGATATAAGAAAAACGGAAGTAGTACTTCATTTCAATAATAGTTTAAATTTTAATGTATAATAAAAATACTTCATTTCGATATTTTATGTGTATTTTTACTACGTTAATTAAAAAATTATGTTTTATTAAAAATTAAAAAGTTATGAATTAATCACTTACTAGTTCTTAAAGTATAAATGAAGAAAAAAAAAATCTAAATATTAAAACTTATCTTAAATAAAAATAATTTAGTGTAGAAAGAATAAAAAGTAAAGTTTTTTTTTTAATTAATAATTATAAACAACGAAAGATAAAGATGAAAGATTACAAATTATAAAACAAAAACATAATAGAAAAAGTGACACGTTTTGTAATTACTTTTTATTTTTTAACATGAGAAGACATTTTCCACAATTATTGTAAGCCTTCATTCCCATCTATGAGCCAAACACACTAATGGTCAAGGGAAGAGTCACATATTGGTTAGTAAAGAGGTCGCCCTAAGCTACCTTGTCATGCGACCAGGACTGGAACATCTCCTAAACTTTTCTTATAGCGAGCTCAACCCCGACCTGCACATAATTTTGCTGTTGGCAAGTTACTTACTACACATGTGGCGTCTCCAAAAGTTGCCTGCGTGGTCATGTCCCATACCGTTACCCATACCTCTTCATAGTAAACATACAGTGCCCGACCATACCTTCCATTATAGGAACATTATACTCTAGACCACTATAAATACTCTCCCAATCATAAATGAAGCAAAATAACCATTCAACCTATAATTATTTTTTTAAAAACCACAAAATAGGATTAGTAAAAGTTTTATGTAACAAGTCTTGTAAACTCCTCATTAAATTAATTTAGTATATATTTAAAGGGAGGATTAACTTCTATTATGTAATTTATAATATTATCCAATCTATTAGTAATTTGGTTTATATCTCAATAAAGCATAATAAATTAAGCCTATGTTACATTTTTTCCACTCACGGTAAGGAAAAGAGCAAAAGACATAAATATCACTTTTTAAAATTTCAAAATCCATAAATAGCCTCCTCAAGTTTTAAGGTTTAAAAATAATATTTTTTTCATGTAGAGACAAAAATAGCCTCTCCTAAAAAAAATAAAAATAAAAATAAAAAAACCTACTGACTGCTTATAACCTGTTCATAAAATGTTCACAAACTGTTTGAAAATTATTCATGATCTATTCATATCATGTTCATATTTTGTTCATAAATTTTTCACAAACAAATGAACTATTTTTAAGTTAAAAAATCCTAAAGGGCTGACTATACGTGTCCAAATTCCTAAAAATTGGTTATATAAGGACTTTTCCTATGAAATATTGCAATTCACGGGTGCCTAATAGGGGCTGAGATTTTCTATTTTGGGCCAAGCCCTGACCTGTTTATTTTCTTTTTTGAATTGTTTCAAAATTAAACAAACAATGATGAGAACAAGATTTTAAACAAAGAAAATATACACAATAGGAATCTTTTTATATTTATTGGGAGAATTACTTTGGAGTCAATAAATTTTATGCTCACCTACTCTTAAATTCTAAATATGGCCTTATAATTATGCATTGTTCAGCCAGAAATTGAAAAAATCCGTTTGGCTTCCTTTAAGTCTTGGTTACCAAAAATGGCTATAACTGGTGATAATACCTACACCAAAACAAAGTGCTCATCAAATAGAACTCACCGATACTCTTGGGTTGCATAACCTACTGCTGAAACCCCTTGAAATCTTGATGGAATGTTTTTGAAAACTTTAGAGCTCGCGTATTCTTTTCATGATTTCCATTGATGGTGGTCACGATTGGAGTTAGGAAAAGTGGTGTTGGTTCGCAGGAGGGAGGCACATTAGGTAGTGGTGATCTTAGTCGCCGATTAGTGGTGAGGTGGTGCAGAGATCTTAATGGTTTTCATTTTTCTCATTTTTTTAAATTAAAATAAAAATGAAAATGTTCTTTTTCAAATTTTTTAATCAAAAATCAAGAAGATTATTATTTAAAAAATAATTGTTTTAGAATAAAGGTATTTTAGGAATAAGAATAAAAATTTGTTTGACCAAAACCTAACAATATAATAGAGTAAAAGTCACGGACCTTATAATTTACTTTAAAAAATTCTAGAACTTGGGAACCAAAACTCAAGTCCCCCAAAATGATTCCCCTTTTTTATTTGTACATATAACATAAGTATTCTTGGTTTTCTTTTTTCTTTTTTTTTAACAAGGTAAACAGTAATTACTATTAAAAAAAAGTCATATTTGACCACTTTTTAACTACTTTTTTTTTTCCCCCTTAAGAATTCTCTTCATCTTTAACCCAACATTTTTCACAAATTCCAAAATTCAAAATTGCTTGTTATCCCATAAAAACCTAAAATTCCTAATAATAAACCAAAATCCCTACATAATTAGTTACAAATGCTTTTTGAAAAGCAATTGATGCAATAGGTCGTATAAACCCGAAGCACAAGGAGATTATACTTCTTGGTGCCAATTAGGTAGTTTGTGGACTTTTATTGCTTTCCATAGCGATTTCGTACTAATTGGTTTTGTAGGCAGCACCATTAACATTCAACACCCAATCTCTAAAAATTTATTGATTGAGGGGCTTTTATAAAATTGCACATAAAAATTTTCTAGTGAACACAGTCAGTCATTTTTAGGAAAATAATTTAGTGATAGGTCATCTGATGTTATATTAATATAGTTCATAATAAAAATATTAATTACAAAATAGTTTATTTCCTATATATGGTTTTTTTTATACAATTGTTTTATGTTTATGCTTGTTTTTAGTATGTTTATCAATTTTTTAATTTTTTTAATTATTTTAAATATTTATTTTTTATATTTTATTTTTTAAATTATTTTCAGTGTTTAATTTTTTATTTATTTGTTTATTTTTTTAATTATTTTTCTTTTACCGGTCATCAAATAAGAAATTCTAATCATAGGAAAATCATACTATAACGAGGATAAAAAATTTACATGACTAGAACCGGAATTCAATGCTCATTCCAAATATTTGATTAATTTCACTTGTTTCATCTCTATTTCGTTGAAAAAAAAAAATCATTCGGATTCTATATTTTCCGGCAACAAAAAAAGACAATGATGAAATGGATCTCTATACTAAAAGGAAGAGGAAACCCAAAAAAAAAAACTAACGAAACTATAAGCACGTGAAAATTGCCAGAGCATGTCAAAATTTTGACCAGAAAATCTACTGAATTTTCTCTCCATGAGTATGACCGATATAGCTGTTCAATGGAGATGTGATCGGCATTGTTCAACTTGGCAACTGACAAACATTCTAACCATTGGCAAGTTGAAGTGTTTTTACCGACGACGGGTGGTGGCAGCAGTGATGAATTAACACCATTAATGGTGTTGAATGTTAATGGTGTTGCCTACAAAACCAATTAGTACGAAAGTGCTATGGAGAGTAACAAAAGTCCACAAACTACCTAATTGGCACCAAGGAGTATAATCTCTTTGTGCTTCGGGTTCATACGACCTATTGCATCAATTGCTTTAAAAAAAAGCATTTGTAACTAATCATGTAGGGATTTTGGTTTATTATTAGGAATTTTTGGTTTTTATGGGATAACGAGCAATTTTGAATTTCGGAATTTTTAAAAAATGTTGGTTAAAGATGAAGAGAATTCTTAAAAAAAAAAAAAAAAAAGTTAAAATGTGTTCAAATATGACTTTTTTTTCTTTTTGCTTGTAGTAATCACTGCTTGCCTTGTTATAAAAAAAAAAAAAAAAAAAAAAACAAGAATACTTATGTTATATTTACAAATTAAAAAAGGGGAATTATTTTTGGTTCTCAATTTCCTGAATTTTTTAAAGTAAATTATAAGGTCCGTGAATTTTACTCTATTATATTGTTAGGTTTTGGTCAAACAAATTATTATTCTTATTCCTAAAATACATTTATTCTAAAACAATTATTTTTAAAATAATAATCTTCTTGATTTTGGATTAAAAGATTTAAAAAAGAACATTTTCATTTTTATTTTAATTTAAAAAAATAAAAAAAGGAAAACCATTAACGTCTTTGCACCACTCACCACTAAGAATGTTCGTCAGTTGCCAAGTTGAACAATGCCGATCACGTCTCCGTTGAACAGCTATATCGGTCATACTCACGGAGAAAAAATTCAGTAGATTTTCTGGTCAAATTTTTGACATGCTCTGGCAACTTTCATGCGCTTATAGTTTCGTTAATTTTTTTTTGGTTTTCCTCTTCCTTTTAGTATAGAGATATATTTCATCATCGTCTTTTTTGTTGCCTGAAAATATAGAATCTGAATGATTTTTTTTTTTCAGTGAAATAGAGTTGAAACAAGTGAAATTAATCAAATATTTGGAATGAGCATTGAATTCAGGTTCTAGTCATGTAAATTTTTTATCCTCGTTACAGTATGATTTTCCTATGACTAGAATTTCTTATTTGATGACCGGTAAAAGAAAAATAATTAAAAAAAATAAACAAATAAATAAAAAATTAAACACTAAAAATAATTTAAAAAATAAAATATATAAAATAAATGTATAAAATGATTAAAAAAATAAAAAAAAATTGATAAACATACTAAAAACAAGCATAAACATAAAACAATTGTATAAAAAAAACATATATAGAAAATAAACTATTTTGTAATTAATATTTTTATTATGAGCTATATTAATATAATATCAGATGGCCTCTTACTAAATTATTTTCCTAAAAATGGCTGACTGTGTTCACTAGAAAAATTTTATGTGTAATTTTATAAAAGTCCCTCAAACAATAAATTTTTAGAGATTTGGGCAACCTTTCTTCTCTTTCTCAAATATTTTTCTCAGAAATTTCAGTGTTTGCATCGCGTAAATAATGGAATATCAGTTTTATGTTAGGGTTTTAGACATAAATACCCCACTAAATTTTAACATATTCTAAAAAAAGTCATATTTTTTAAAAATAATTCTCAAAATAGCTATTTTTTAGTTATAAACAAAATGTAAAGAGTTCATAAACATATTGTAAATATACTATAAACAAACTATAAAGAATTAATAAACAAAACAAATATGACTCTTTGAAGAACAAAAAGTATAATTGGGCTAAAAGTTATTTTCAGACTTAAAACAAGATTATTTTTTATATTATTCCTTTATGTTGTGGCATTATTTGGTTAAAAAATCACTTGCATTCAAATACACTTTACGGGAAATTTATCTTCTTTGAAGTCATGAAGATAAGCCAAATTCCTTTTCGGAAGGGAAGTGAATCGCTTTAATTTTCATTTTTCACATTTTATCATGCCAACCAAACACTTCCACTTCCATAGGAACTCCAACTTCCTCCAACCAAACAACACCTAATTTGCTGTGTGATAAAATGTTATGTGGTTTGCTAAAATAAAGGATATTATAGACGAACCCTTGACTCCACATTCTTAACCAAAGTTAAATTTTATTAGCTTAAGAGATTCCAAAACAATAATGTTATAATTCAATTAGAACCAAATGCTTAATAAAATTTACAAAATTGGGGTATGAGTAATATAAAATTTATTTTGATGTGTTATTCATATAATTCACAAAATTTAAATTTGGGCGATTAAATTTAGTGTGAAAATGTTACACAAAATTTAAATTTGGGTGAGTTTGTTTGAAAGTTAAAAATAGAGTGAATTTATTATATTTTTTAAAATCAGAATGAAAACGTTATATTATATTAATATTTAGATAGTGGAAACCCAAAAAAAAAAAAAAAAGGAAGGAGAAGGGGTAGAAAAGACTTCTATTCTATCCTAGCCTTTTAAAAGGTTCTACCAAGTCAGTCAACGACTTGTCGTGTGGGAGATTCATTATTGTGGTCGGCCGACAGAATTATACTTACACGAGGCATTTTCTTTTTTTTTTTTAACATATATATAAACTTAGGCATCTAAATGTGAATAGAAAGATTCGAATTCAATCCTTAGAACTTAAGAACAAATGTCTTACTATTCTGCTGATTTCCAACCACACTTATATGAGGTTTTCGAAAGCGAATTCGTATGATATAATATAACTACAAATCTAGTAAATAATAGTATTTGTTTATTGTTATAAAATCCAAACAAAAGGGATGCATGGTTTGATTCATTAATCTGAAGATCAATTACAGGGGAAATTGGAGATACTACATTTGCTTGTTACGCAATTAGATTTTAAGTCGATCGATCGATGTCTATAAGAATTAAAGTAGGACTGGACATTCTACATCACTCCATCCAGCTCCTTGTACTTCATGCTTCATGCCCTTAAAATTAACCAATTAAACCCAAAATTAGCTAATTTTATACAAAATACAAAATCACATCATTTCAATAATGAGTTATGAACTTAATAAACTTTCATTTAACTCTTAAATTAAAAATATAATGCATTTTGCCAATCAAAGTGAGGTTTATTGGTTATTCTACTTTTACGGAGATTGTAGACTGTGGAGTTGTCGATTTCAATTCCTGCCCACTAACTATACTGTTCGCATTTATTTGGTACATAAGAGAGAGTTATCCATGTATTGCCCACAATATTATCCAGACAATTGAAAGGTAATTTAATAGTTTCTTGATAAGGGATGCATGCATGAAGAAACAAATAATACGAATTAACAAATAAATAAAACACTAATTACCTTAATTTTTTGGTGTTTGCTTAGTATTAATTGTTGCGGTTACCACTGGATTTATAGTTGGGAAAAGGAACTTGACCAGACTCAATATGTTTAAGATCTTCAATAAGAAGATCATAGTGTCTTTTAACATCTTCAGGTGATTTATTGCCTCCGATAGCTCTGGCTATATTAAGCCACCGGTCAGGTGTTTCCTTATCGTACAAAGCCAAAGCCTTTTCGAACATTTTGTTCTCTCTTGGAGTCCAAGAACAGCTTGTGTTTCTTGAAGCCTGCTGGCCTGAAGAAGACATGTTAATTAAGAGCAAAAATGGAAGGTGTTTTTCTGTTAGTTTGGTTGGTTGGTTTATGGGTTTGATTTGAGTTGAGAGACTAGCGCCTATAAATAGTAGAGAAGAAGAGTGGTGGCAGATAATTGGATACAGTTGGAGAATCTATGGATACCCAAAGCTTGGCAAATTTATTTGTATGACGAGTCTTCTTTGTAACCACAAGAAGAACTAGAGGAGGACAAAATGTACAGACACAAGAGCCAGAGCCAAGAGAATCTGTTTACTTTTATCAATTCCTTCCAATTTTTTTTTGAATTTAAAAAAAAAAGGATATTCTTTTTATACTTAGATATTAATTACTTTATTATTAATGGGTTGATTACTTTGAGTGATAGAAGGATTTAATAATCCAAACCCATCATCTAATTACTAGGGCCAACTAAACCGAATTCAGATTTTATAGATGCGAAGTACCCTAATGATCTAATTGCTGGGGTCAACTAAACCGAATTTAGATATCATAGATGTGAAATACTCTACCAACCTAATTTTCTCCAACGTCAAAATTGAAATTTCTTTGCAAGCACTAACTAATGTGAATTCAGAAATTACATATCCTTAATATTTCATTTTTAACATAGGTATTTTTGCTCACGCACCCAAGAAATGGGATAAATTGTTGAAAATGGAGCATGAACCCAGTAGCTTCGCCTCCACTTTACTATGCCCTACCATTATGCAAGCCCCCTCCCCTTAATATCAAGATGATTCTCTTGACCCAAAATTTTCCATTCGGAACGCTAAGATAGGAATTTGCTTACTCTATAATTGGCAGACCAGAATATGTTCAAAACTGCTGGTTCCAGAATATAATTGTAATAATTTAAGGTCAAGTGGACCGAGTGCTTTTTGGGTATAGATGATTAGCAAGAAAAAGTCTAAAGAGAAATCTAAAAAGTCAAGTAGATTAACGGATATAAAGGATAAGTGAAGTGGCCTTTTTCTTGAGCTAAAAATGATTCCCTTTCAATAATAAAATAGGAAAACGACAGGTCAAGTTTTATAACTGTAATACAAGTCTTTTTATTATTAATTTTTTTGTAGAAAGCTACAAAACTTAAGAAAGCAAAGGAGAGGAGGTACTTGGACTGACATGCATATTAATTTATGTATTCAAAATGGGTTACTGGTACTCATGAAGCCAAGAAATTACAGTTTTCAGATTTTTGGAAATGGAGTTTCGACTTTTAGTAGAGTCAACAGGTGTTGCTCTTCTTCTATTGGATAAGACTTACCCATTTTTGTTTCACATCTGCAGATAATGTATGTTGTTGTTTGTCGATTCTTATTAAAATATACAGAAGCAATTTTATATTTTAAAACACAGTTTAATAAAATAATTTAATTTTGGAAAATTATTATCATAATTGATTAAGATATATTTAAGCAAGTTAATGGGTACCCATCATTAAATAAATGTTATTTTGGCACTTTCAAATTTAAGTGTACAATGGAAAATTTTTGCTTGTATTTTGTTTAAGTGAGTGAGACATTCGTAGGGACCGATTAAATAAGAAAGATGCAAATAATTATATATTTCATATGACAACTCGTGATATGATAATGAAATTTCATAGATCTGCTAGAGATGCCAATGCTTGAATTTTCTTTTTCAAATTTTTACTCCTTCGTATAATTAGGCATAGAAAATACCAAGACACATTCATGAACTTGTCAATATAATATGCTTTAAACAAGTACTCAATCAGGAAGTAAAACATTGATAAGCTAATATCATTAAATTAATCTGCTAATTGTATAATGGGAAATTTACAAAAACTTTTTTGGGTTTTTACCCTATTCTATATTTTTCTCTCTATCTTTTTTTTTTTAGTGAACAAAAATGTCTTTGCTTTTTAATTTTGTTTGACAAAATACTCTTCTGTCTATTTTTCTGTTAAAATAATGGTACAATGACCGAAATATAATTTATAGGCTTCCCTTTTAAAGTACTCAAGAATTAATGGGCTATTGTGCATTTTTTGTCTTCTTCAACCTCAGAATTCCAATCACCGCCAAAAGAATATTTTGGTCATCGCATGTCGCCGAAATTCTGCAAACAAGGCCAAAAATCGACACAACACACATCCTCAGAATCGTTTTGACACATGGGTTCGAAATATGCAATTATATTCAACTTTCAAAATTGCTGACCCAATCATTCAAAGTTTTGACGAAGCTTACAATAAGAGGATTTAGAATATACCTTTAAATTGGACGGAAAATGGCTTGAAGATGTCGAAAAATGCATCGGAAGCATTCGTTGAATAGTAGTGGGAATAATGCCACCATTCTTCTCACAGCGTGTACGGCTAGCTCCATTGAAGTCTCACCGTCGTACCAACATCTTCAGACTTGTCGGAGAAAGGGCTTCCGGTTGGTTGCTGGGCTGACAGCTGGTGGCGATGCTAGCACAGTCGGCGGGTCCTCTTCTCTCTCTTCCTCCCTTTGATTCTATTTTCCAATCTCAATTAAGTTTTCCATTTTCAAATCTCAAATAGATTTTTTGATTTGCAATTAAGTTTCAAATCTAAGCCTCGCTTATGTTCAGGGGCGGAGCCATGGGTGCCCATGGGGCATTATTCTCTTGAGCTAGAATAAAACTTATACTTGTATACATTTAGCACAAGCAAAGGCAATATGGTGGTTTGTGGTCTATAGTTCGACTATTTAGGTCCTTGGTTCTAGGCTTTTTCCTAACAAAGAAGCTTATTATTTTTTTTCTAAAACAACCGAATAAATTGACAAATTTGGCTTCTGTGAGTTTCAAACCCACAATATTAAGATTGACTTAATTATCCTTTACCAATTGAGATAGAAAGGCTAATTGATTAATTTTACATGTAAATATTATTTATATTTGCTATATATTTGGACCCCTAAAAAAAAATTCTGACTAGACCACTACTTATGTTCCTCTAGTTTTTCGGTCCAACCATTTATAGGATTTGCATTTCAAATCTTGTATATAACTCTTCATTTTAAACCTTTAATAGGTTTCTCATTCTCAAACCTCATATGGGTTTCTCAAATTTAAGCCATACACAGATTTATTGAACTTGAAAAGGTTCTCAAACCTCACATAGCTTTTTCCAAAATCAAACCTCAAAGTAGGTTTATTAAACCAAAACCTCATGTAGGTTTAAAACCTCAAATATAGGTTTTCACATATATGTTTGTTAAATTCCAAACCCACATCATTTATAGATATACCCTTCAAATTAGTCTTATTATTCACTCCATCTCGATTAGGTGAATTAAGAATTGTTTATGATTTCCTATGTCCATATTATAAGTCCCTAGATTATCTAGAATCAAACCTGTTCTTAACTAAATCATTATTATCTAAACCATCACATTGTCAAACTAATTTTGTCAAATACGATGGGGCATCTTTGAACACAAAAATTTTCACTTAATTACGTTAACTAATTTTACTGTTTTTGTTGATTATTTTTCTTTCACCAAATATCTTTGCAAAGAAAAATTGGTTTTCACTGTAAGTCGTCTGTTTTGGACCTTTTGACTTAAATTGGCTCAGTCTAAGCTGCACGTGAACCATACAAATCGAATGCGATCGCATCAAACATTGCTTCCCTTGTTTGGAAGTTGGACACCAGTGGCCGGCCACTAGCCAACTGTCCAATCGTTTCTACGTGCGCACTATTTTTTGTTAGCTCTTTCCTAGCGGTTTTTAGACCTTGTTTTAACAATTTTAGCACTCAAAAATTCCATAAATGGCACTTTAGCCCCCTGTTTTAGCACTTTGGAACATCTTGATTTGTCTCCAAAAACATTTTATGGAATCTTTTACTTTATGAACAAAATATCAAATGGCTTCTAGATTCACAAAAAATGTATGATTTCATAAAAATGTTTGATTTTCTTTATAAATTTACCCAGAGCAAATATCTTTTTCATGAGATGCTTAGTGATACATATCTACTTTCATTTTAAAAATAGTGTATTGACTTTCAAAATTAAAAAAAAAAAGTGCTAATAACACTTTAAGTTAGATAAGACGTCCACATTTTTTAAACTTTTAAGACAACTTATTTATTCTAAATATTAATTTGTTTAATTTATTTTTCATAAATTAAAAAATACTTAATTCTTCAATAACAATCAATAACATACAGTAAAAATTAAAATTCTCTAAAGCTTCACCATGTTGTCGTGATGTGGTTTTTAGAGAGTCTGACTAAAAAAAAATTCAATAAAAAAATTCAATAATAATAAATAAAAAATAAAGTTCAATAAATGTTAATAAAAATAAATTTTGAGCTATGTATCAAATTGATCATTGTCGCTTGAGCTTTTGTTCAGTGGCCTCGAATTTGAAATCCATCACCAAAAATTGATGAAATTGGTTTAAAGGTTTCATGTATGGTTAAACCCGAAACTTAATCCGATCGTTTCACTCTTCCAGCTACTTATCATTGGAGCTCTAAGGCTTGTCGAAGTTGTTGTTGCCTGGGCTGGTGACTGGCGACATCGGCTAACCATTCTCGATGGTGAATGGAGGCAAATGACAGTGAAATCTATGGATAGGAAAAAGCTCTATTTCATGATAAACATATGAAAATCTAAAAGTTTTTTTCTAAAATTTTTTTAAAATAATAATAAAAATAAGGGCATAAGTGTAAAAATACAAAAAAATGCTATTTCTTTAATTTTAAAATATATTTGCTATTTTTTAAATAGAAAGTGTAAAGTGTGCTATATTATGTAATTTACCCTTTTTCAATATCACAAATCCCTAGAAGAATATCTCTAATGCTAATTTGGATTATTAATCTGCTTGAAACATAAAAAAAAAAGTAGAGGAATTTTTTTTTCAAAAACACAAAAACAAAATCAATTGATCACAACATTATTCATAACCATAACCATCAACTCATAACAATCCAACCGTATGTTATCTCTTCTCCCCTTTTTGTCATCGGTCACAAAAAAAAAAAAATGATATTAGGCACAAAAATATAATATGAAAAGATATAAGAATTATTAAGCCAAATCAAAGGATTGTGAGCTGTTGAACTAGGAGCAATAATTAAGGTTTTGAAAGGTGAACAATTCCAAATAATTTGCTAACATAAACGACTTGATGGGTTTTCTGGTCTAACTTTATCCAATTACTAAAACAAAACACTAACTATATAGTAATTAGACACTCACTTAATGAGCAGAGATCATAAAAAAGTTAGACATGTCTCATTATAAGAAGCAACTTTTTTCAGAATTATATGAATCAAATGCATGTAGGAGCATATATATACTGCAAGATATTAAATAGATTCATGTAGATTTGGATCCTTGCATATTAGTATTATTAGATAGTTTGGTTCCTCTTGGTATCCAAAACTTCTTAGCATGTGATAAATTTCTCTTCAATGCACAAAATCTTGCAATGTGTCTAATGTGATTACAATTATAACATATAACATGAGAATATGATGTAAATTTTGAAGCTTTTAAGAAAAAGTTATTATATTTTTTATAATTCATAAAGCCATCACACTCATGTCTAGTTTTCTTTGTTTCAAGTGTTTGGCTATTAAGTCTATTGTTTCCTTTGATAAATTTACCCAAATCACCATTTAAGATTTCAGCCTTTTTTTTATTGAACTTTTATTTTCTAAAATTAATATGAAACATTTTTCATATGACAATTCAAGTTTTCTTTTTAAATTTTCATTTTCACATTTTGTATTTTCAAAAAGTTTCAAGCTTCTTCCTTATTTTCAACTTTTCAATTTCTCAAAGTAAATCGTCATCTTTTTATCTTTCAAAATCTGAAATTCTTTCTTCAATTTAGAATACTTCTTACAAACATGCTCAAAATTATTATATAATGCTTCAAAAGCACTTTCAAGATCATCATAAGAAGGGGGTTCGAAATCACTTACCTCTTGTCCTTTTATGCAGCCAAGGCTATATGAGTGGATATTTATACCCAACTTTGAGAATATAGCCGTTGCTCCCAAGAATTAAAGTATGATTGTGTTTTTGCATAAGTTGCGTGCGAGATGTAATTGTAGCGTGCACAACTACTCATTGACATATCTTAACGATCATTTGTATCAGCTTTCTGCTGAGTTAACTTTCCATTCAATGAACTAACAGTTGGTGTTGAACAAGGCAACGTCGCGCGCTAGATCAACACATAGCATGCAAGACATGGTCGTTGAGAAGATTAATTGCCACGCCAAACAGTGTAGCGTGCGAGATGAATTATGCCTTAGGGGCTTGGACTGATTTGACACGCTAGTGCGTGACACTTCCAAGGGAGTGTGCAAGATAGAGTTTCAATTTACTGCAATACTAGCTTAGTGCGCTAAACTGAATCTTCCTTTAGGGCCTCGACTATTTTGGTCCCTTAGTTTCTTTATGTTTCTTTGAAACTTCAATTCGTTGCAAGTAAAAAGGTTCAACTTGATTTGGTTAAGTTTATACTTACAGAAACAACATTTTGTTGTGCCTAAGATACCAAAATCTAAAGTTTTCAATATTTGACAAATATACTTAAAATTGTAAAGGTACTAATGTTGTTTCAAGTTATTAAATGTTGTATTAACTAATCACAATCCAACCCAAGTGAGCCAAGTCAAAATAGTTGCAAAATGAACTGAAGTCTTGCTCTGGCATAAGGGTTGCACACGTGACTAGTATATCGTGCTCGCAACCCATACACCATACTTCATTAATCAACTCGTGACCTTATGTCGCGCTCACGTGCAAAGCCTCAAAAATTTTCATCAGGCTCTGGAAGTCTTGCTACTAAGCGTCGCGCTCGCGACTCAATGCCCAAGATTTTTCCTTTAGGCTTTGGAAGTCTCGCGACCAGTCTTCTCACGCTCGATGGCAACATCAAAATAGCCATTGCAATGTTTAACTGCTGGGTTGCACATGCGACATGCTCATCACGCTCGCGACAAGGCTAACGTCAGGTTCAACGGCTAGTGCATTAAATGAAAAGTTGACGCAATAGGTATCCGTTGGAAGTCCGTTGAGGAATTCAGGTGAGAGGTCTCACACTCTACATGTGTCGCGCTCACGACATTGACAAAGGATTCAAAACAGATTTTTAATTCTGAAGTCCAACTGCTAGTTTATTGAATGTGGGTATAAATACCCACTCTAACAAACTTAATGATGTTACACAGCTATTGAACATTCAATTTTACAATAACCTCATTCACTTCTACTTTAATTAATTCTTGTAAATAAAAAATAAAGCTCAATAAATGTTAATACAACAACAACAACAACAACAAGCCTTAGTCCCAAACAAGTTGGGGTCGGCTGTATGGATCCTCTAACGGTTAAGCTCTCCAAACAGATATTAAAGAAGAAAGCATAAGAAATACAATATCATTTAACATTATCCTTAGGCATTATCTACGACATGGATTTTACGTCTCCATTCAAGCCTGTTATGAATCAAATCCACATCGATATCCAAGGCTCGTAGATCTCTAGCTATGACTTCTTTTCATATAGTCTTAGGTCTTCCCCTACCCCTCTTGGCCCCCTCGACTACCAAATTCTCACATTTACGCATTGCCGCATGCGGGGGCCTCCGTAGAACATGGATTTTACGTCTCCATTCAAGCCTGTTATGAATCAAATTCACATTCATTTTATGGAGATGTTGGCCCGTTGGTGCCCAACATTCACTCCCATAAAGTATTGCTGGTCGCACAACTGTCCGATAGAATTTACCTTTCACCTTAAGGGGTATTTTCTTGTCACATAGAACCCCTGAGGCACCCTTTCACTTCATCCACCCAACTTGTATTCTGTGAGTCACATCTCCATCCAAGAGTCCTTCATCCTGAAACACAGAACTCAGATATTTAAATTGTTTAGATCTTGGGACCAAAACTCCATCCAATAAAACCTCTTGTTCTTGCTTCTTCCTTAAACTGAACTCACAATGCATATATTTTGTTTTACTCCTGCTTAACTTAAAGCCTTTATCTTCAAGGGT
>CATIWJ010036734.1:0-25430 GCA_949640765.1 Croton laevigatus | reverse complement strand
GTGCTTTTTGAGCATAAACTATATATATATATATATATATATATATATATATATATATATATAAACTCCTCAAAAGCTACAAGAAACAGCTGGAATGTCTCTCTCAAGTATCATAGTTTAGTGGAAAAAGGTTTACGATTGGTCTGGTCTAGTGATCTTGCTGTTGACGAGATCTTGTTTGACAGGGAAGGGGTAAAGAAGTAATATTCAAGTAATGTAGAATAAAAGAAAGTAAAGGAATAGAACAATGGACCAACATTTTTTTTATAGGAATGAAAAAACTTGTTGTTAAAATAAAAATATTATTTAATTATTAATTAATTAAATTCAAATTGTATTCTAATAAATATTATTACATTATAAATATGATTAATTAAAACTAGATATTTCTCAATAATTAATTTTGTATATAATTAATAAATGTAATTAAATAAAAATTTTAAAGACCATTTTTGTAATTTTTAAGTTTTAGTAGGAGGGTGCTAGTGCATACAAAAATATATAGTAGGAGGACTTGGTTTTAAATTTTTTATAGAGGGGGTGAATCTAAAAAACCTTGGTAGTACATGAGCTTTTAATTTTTAAACCCATTTTACAGAAAAAAAAACGTAAGAATCTCACATAGTCACGCACCTTCCGTTAACGTGTTGTTTAGGGGTGAGCAATTTGGTAATTCGGATAATTTTTGCCTGATCCTTGGTCGAATAAACATATTAGGAATTTTTTTGTTTACCTGTTTTGGCCAAATTAGATTTTCTAGCCGAATTACCCGTTTAAACAAATTATATATTTATTTTGAATTACTCGAATTACTCAATTTGAAAATGCTTTGGCCGATTTTTGAATACATTAATTACTCATTTTAGCTGAATTTGGCTCAATTAGCCAAATTAAAAATTAATATTTTTTGAACTAAATTTCAACTTTTTACACAATATTCCACATCTTAATCTGACTACAAAATAAATATTCAATCAAAATAAAATAAGTATCAATCTTAGTCCCAAAATACATACGTCAAACTTGATTGAAACGCTTTTAAATAATGAACTTGAACAAGTTGCAATGAAAATTTTGTTCCATTAATCTACAACTAATCCTCTAGAATCTAATATACTCTTGTTTACTGAAGTATAACCAAGATCTTCTAAAAACACTCTAGAAAATTTTCACGGTAGATTCTTGTGTGTTTTGGATTCATGAGGTGTATTCAAGGTCTTGGTGGATTGAAGTTTCCTTCTTCATCACCTTCTTCAGGCCTGAAGTACAAAAAAGTTATAGAAATGAATATGAATATATGGGCATATATGTGTAGATACTGAAGTTTGACGTAGATTTTGCATACCTTATTGAGCTTGATATAGTGGAAGCCATGAAAAGTAATTAGTAATCTGCCATTAAAAGTAAATGTTGTAAGAGCAATTAATTGAAAGAGCAAGTAATGACAAGTTAATCACGAAGGTTCTTCTTCTTGGCAGCAAGGTGCCTGTTGAACCTTAACCATCAAACTTACAATAATAAATTATTAAAAATACACTAGAAATCGATCTCATCTGTTAATAATTACGCTCCTGTTGGATGCAGACAAATGAACAGTAGAGATAAGAAGAACAGTGGATATAGATTCACACCTACTTGCTGCTTTTAACACTAAACTAGAAATCCAATCTATTTTCCTTGTTGTTTCTAAATTCTAACCCTATATTTGGATGGGGTGAGGGAGGGGTAATTAATGGAATGGTAAGAAAGGGTAAGGAGGGAGAAGGATAAGGAGGGGTACATTAAAAAATTAATGATATTTGGAAAGGGGTAATTAATGGAACGGTAAGAAAGGGTAAGGAGGGAGAAGGATAAGGATGGATACATTAAAAAATTAATGATATTTGGAAAGAGATTAACTTACCTTCCTTACCTCTGCTTATACCACAATTTGAGGGGTAAGAAAATTGAAGGTTTGAGGGGTAAGGTTTACCCCTCTTTATCTTTATATACCATCGTGTAACCTTTTCACAAACAGATGTAAGGGTGAACTTATCCCTCCTTATCCTTACTTATCCTCTCTTACCCTCAAACCAAACAAGCTGTAAATAACTAAACAAAATGCCCTTAAAATCCTAACAAGAAAAAAGAATTTTTAATGGGATTAGTACCTCAGTCGGGAACTTAGGACATAAACGCTCGCATATAAACTGATATTATAAATCTGGAACTGAAATTACAAACACAACAGAGGCAAAAACAATCAACACAACCACAAATATTCAAACACAGCCTTATAGTAATATCCTCATTAGTTTCAGCAATGAACTATGAGCTACAAATCTCCAAGAACAAATGTCCAAACCATTCACAGCATAACAAAAACTAAAAGAATGATGCAAATTCTGGTTCAGGTAGAGCCCCAGCATGTTTTAGACAACTGAAACCAGCCAAAAATGGAATAATCCAGAACACAATCAATTAAAGATCTTGATCATTAACCTTGGGATCATTCAAGCCAATTAACCAATTTCAATTCACAAATAAAGTGAGCCAGGACGTTCAACAAATCCAAAAAATGAATAACTTCTGAAGCAAAATCAAAATTACTAAAAGGAAAAAATATCTATTTAATTACACATCTCTTTTTTATCCATACCTATGTCAATCCATACCCAGTTCCACAAAGCTAATTAAATCAAATAATTCCATAAAGCTAATTAAATCAAGTTATACCTAAAACTTTACAACTACAAGTCAGCTTTTGGTTTGAATGCTATAGTCTGAAACTCTGTAAAACAAGCATAAAAATTGTAAATTACATTAATATAAAAAATTTATAATGTCATGCCCTAACTCCTATTTATTTTAATAATTCATGAGTCACTGTGTATTAATAGTAGTCTCGACAGAATTTTCAGGACTCGATATATAAAAGTGTCGGAATCGGCATTGAAAGTTGTGCCGGTGGTAAATATGGCATGTGAATATTTATTGGGCTACAATAAAGTAAGGCCAAGAGTATTATGTGTTTGGGCCAAGGCATACATATTCAAACTTACATGTGACTAAAAATAAAATAATATCAAATTTAGGGCCCGTTTGATTTTGAGGATTGAGAGAGTGGATGTAATACCCGAAAATCTAGAATAGCGGTGTCGTACGGATTAGTTGTAAATATTATTTAATAATAATAATAATAATAATAGTAAAAAAAATAATAAAAAAAATATTATTAATTAATTATGTTTAATTTTTTTTTTTTAAAAAGAAGAAGTTAAGATAAGATTAGGGAAAAGTAGAATTAAATGAAGTTAAAAATTGAGGTTTGATGATTTGAGAAAACCGGACAAAAGGAAAAAAAAAACAAAAACTGGAAAAAAAGAAAAAGAAGAAACTGAAGAAGAACAAAGCAAAAATTTGAAAATTTGAGTTTAGATTATGCGTACTTAATCCAAAATCCGAGCTTATAGAGTCGTAGTACTAGTTGAGGGGAGTTGATTTCTGGAAAGAAATCCGTCGACCGACGCCGGACACCGACGAATGAAGCGGTCAAAGTCTGAAGCTCCAACGATCAACAGGAACTTTCAGCCGGAATATCTCCCTCTCCGATTGCTCGCCGTCCGAGTTAAAGCCATCAATAGGTTAGCGCCGTCGAGAGGAGTTTGCCGGTACCAGCCTTGCCACCAACCGTCGCCGGAATCGCTAACAGGCTGCATGGGCCGACGGCTAAGTGCAGCTGCGTCGCGAGGAAGAAAACCCTGAAATTTACGTTTTGACTCCTGAAGTTACTTTGGCTATATATTTAGGTCATATTTTGCATTTTAGTCCGAAAAACTTGGCAAATTACACTCTGGTCCCTTCAAGTTTTGCACCTAGGCCCCTGAACTCACTTTGGATTTTCAATTAGGTCCTGAAACTTCTAATTTAGTCCCAAACTTATTTATTTAATGCAATTTAGCCCAACAGAAAGTTAAATAAATTATTTTGTGAATTTTAAATATTTAGGGACCCAAATTAAATTATATGAATTATTAAAAATACTTAAATATTATTTTTAGGACTCGCAACTACTGATGAGCGTGAGAATTAAAGAGTATTCGCGTAGGGCTATTTGCGGACGCATTTTCAGGTTTGGTACTATTTTATTTTAAAGTATTCGTTCAATACTATTTAGTATTTGAACTGAATTTGATTTTAAATATTTAGTTTGAGTATTTAATATTTTTACTGTTTTGAATAAATATTTTGATGGGTACTCGAATGTACATTCGAGTAGTTTATAACTGTTTGCTGAAATTTTATTGTCGACGCGGTGTCGCAGACGCGATGTCACCAGCGCGATGAAAATGAAATAGTATTCAAATATTGCAATGATTGATGGAATTTTATGAAATAAATAGTATTGTGCAACTGGAATTGGAAAGTGATATTGAGAAACGAAATTGTATTTTATACTCTACCTGGTTAGTGAAACCTAGTGATAAGAATATGTTGACATATGGGTAAAACTCCTGTACAGGTAATCAAATGAAATGAAATGAAAACAAACATGCATAACTACGGGTTATAGCCTAGAAAATGGAAAATAGGCGTATATAGGATATACGGCCCCAATGATTGCAAAATTGGCGTATACAAGATATACGACCCCAATGATTGAAAAATTGGCGTATACAAGATATACGGCCGATACAAACAGCCCTTAGTCTTATACTTGGAATCCAACAACACCAGTAGAGTAAATGTATCTATTGTTTGAACTGAAACAGAATTTGTTTTGCTAAATGCATTCGTTAAATGATCCGTATTTATATGTTTATTATTGAAATGGTTTCATGAAATGAATTTGTCAACTGGTTTTAAACAATGATGAATTATATATTTGTACCCACTAAGCATGGAGTTGTTCAGCGAGTTATTTCTGTAACTTGCAGGTCTGCATTTAGACGATTCGAAGGAACAGCAGCTACCCGGTTAGTTCCCAGAGGATATACTTATTGGAGCGAACTTTTGTTTATTATAATTAGTGAACCCCTAATGTAATTTGAATAGTGATTTGTAAATTAAGTTAGCTTTTGTTTCGGACAGATTATGTTTATATATTAATGAAAATGACGTGTGGTTTATATTATTTAAGTATAATTAACAGTAGTTAGCAGTTCTGTGACACCTTAGCTTGTCTTATTCGTAAGGTGAGTTGGGGTGTTATAGCGAATAGCTGTTTCGTTACTTCCTTTACGTTTGGTAAATATTCTAATCGGCTATGGATAGTGGACAGAATATCAAAACTGCAGCGAATTTTATCAGCTGGATAAAGGCGCTTTTTACGAGCAGCTCTATATGTTTATCATTATTAGCAAAATTAACTCTTATTCTTCATGATTCTTAGCTGATTTCTTGCTTATTTTCTGTTGAAGATTTTGGAAGAGATAGACTGAGGAAGCTCTTATGCTTTTCGAACGAGCCGTCAGTGAACGTAAGCTTTTCCATTTTTTGATTTTAGTTAAACATATCCTATCCATCATGTTCATGTCATTGATCACCGGCCGAAGTATACTTGCAGAGATTTAATTCTAACGGTGAGTTCAAAATGTGTTTATTTGCTTTGTGATTTCCTTATTTTTGGTTTTGATTGACTACATTAGGTTTTTTTCCATTTTTCCAGAAATTGATTTAAGGGTTTTTGTTTCCATTTTTTCTCCCTGTAAATCAAGGTCTTTTGTTTTCACCTTTTATTTCTGCAGCCGCTCAACCCACCACCTTGATTGCAGCTCATCGAAGGACTGGCGAAGAGGATTCCTCTGTTCTAGGTATGATTCCTCTATCAAGTACGAACAAGGCCACGATTAGAAGAGTGAGTTCTTTCATATTGCACTTGTCTCTGTTGATTCCAACTCTCTTAATGTTGTTGCCATTAATGTAATATAAAGTTGTCTTTTTCTTTATTTACTGCTAATTAACAATTTGTTATCGTTGTTAATTACTACCTCCGTATTTTTTGATTCTTAACGTTTCAAACAGCATGAGTAGATTCAAGTTTGGTGCTGATAGTTTGATAGGTTGGGTTATGTAGATTAAAGTATATTTAGGTTAGTTATAAAATACAACAACTGTATTTTATATCTAACATAAATATACTTTAATCTACCTAACCCAACCCATCAAACTATCAGCACAAAACTTGAATCTACTCATGCTGTTTGAAACGTTAAGAATTAAAAAATACGGAGGTAGTAGTTGTTTAAAGGTGTTCAATAGCAAAAATTTTAATTTACAAGTTGGTAAGAGAAAACCTTATAAATGTAATGATATCAAACTTATAATTTCGAGAAGTTTCTTTGAGATTTGTTGTTTTGTGATTGTTTTATATATTCACTTAGCTTGTTATTGTGTTCAAACTCGTTTGTTTTTTATTCCGGACAAGCAGGGAAGCAAATTCGAGGTGTGATTCACTCAGCCTATAAGATTGAAAGGCAAGTAGAGTGTCCATATTGCATATATGTTATTCATATTGTAGCAAACTAAACTTATTTGGATAAACAACATGTTTATGTATACCTAAGTTTCTTCTTTCTTATTGCAGCTCACTAATAAAGGCATGCATGTTTCTTAATATTTTACGGTCTTTTATTCCCTCAACATGGTTTGCTTTGGATTTGTTCATAATGAGCGTGGATTCTGACTGTTGCTTCCAATGTTTATGCCATTTAGAAAAAGGAGATTATTACTTTTTTTAGTGTATTTAGGAATAGTATATACAGATTTGCTGTGGGAAAAAAAAATTTACAAGTTTGGTGTGTTTTTGCTTCTTTTTTTTTTCAACTTTCTTTAGTGCGCCAGTCTAAGTAACGCACTGGCCACGTGTCATCGTCCCCTCCAATGCGCCAATTTAAGCAGCGCACTGAGTGGTTTTATTAGAAAAGCCGCCATGCAAACAATGCAAATGATTAAACTCAAATGGGTGCGCCTATTCAAGTGGCGCACTGAATTTCTTTTTTTTTATTTTCTTTAAAATAAAATTATAATAGGCGAACCAAATTTCTTTTTTTTAATTTTTTTAAAAATAAAATTATAATAGGCACGCCGAAATTTTTTTTTTAAAAATAAAATTATAGATTGTTTGTATTTAGTCCCTAAATTAATTTTAGAGGGTTGTAGTTTATAGATTTGACTCTATTTTGAAAATATCACATTAAATAAGTAGAAACGTTATGTTTAATAGTCTCAACGGTTCTATTTATCTAATGTGATATTTTCAAAACAGAGTCAAATCTATAAACTGCAACCCTCTAAAATTAATTTCGAGACTAAATACAAACAATCTATAATTTTATTTTTTAAAAAAAATTTTAAAAATAAATAAAATAAATATGTTTTTTTTTTAAATTTTTTTTAAAAATAAAATTATAGATTGTTTATATTTATTCCAGAAATTAATTTTAGAGGGTTGCAGTTTACAGATTTAACTCTAGTTTGAAAATATCACATTAGATATATAGAACAGTTGAGACTGTTAAACTTAACAGTTCTACTTATCTAATGTGATATTTTCAAAATAGGGTCAAATTTATAAATTGCAACCCTCTAAAATTAATTTTTGGACTAAATACAAATAATATATAATTTTATTTAAAAAAAAAAAATAAAAATACATATTATTTTATTATTTTTATTTTTTTAAAAAATAAATTATAGATTGTTTGTATCTAGTCTCAAAATTAATTTTATAGGATTGCAGTTTATAGATTTGACTCTGTTTTGAAAATATCACATTAGATAAATAGAACCGTTGAGACTGTTAAACTTAACGGTTCTACTTATCTAATATGATATTTTTAAAACAGAGTCAAATCTATAAACTGCAACCCTCTAAAATTAATTTAGGGACCAAATACAAACAATCTATAATTTTATTTTAAAACAAAAATTTTGGTGCGCCTATTATAACTTTATTTTCAAAAAAAATTAAAAAAAAAAGAAATTTGGTGCGCCTATTATAATTTTATTTTAAAGAAAACAAAAAAAAAAAAAAAAAGAAATTCGGCGCGCCACTTGAATATGTGTACCCATTTGAGTTTAATCATTTGCATTGTTTGCATGGCGGCTTTTCTAATAAAACCACTCAGTGCGCTTGTAACACCCCAAATCCGTCTTACGAATAAGACAAACTGAGGTGTCACATTTCTTATGACGGTATACAGAACATAAATTTTTTTCTTATTATTTATTAATTACACTATTACAGTATAGTTACAAACTTTACTTTTACAATAATGCAAAGCTCTCTGCAAAATCCTTCAGTATATGCCATCTAAGCTTCTAGAGGATTCTGGCGTTGAATAGCTATACTGGTTCTTTCTTGACTTCTACCTACAAGTTAGCAAATACTAACTTGCTGAGCGATGGCTTAATGAGTATTTTATTTAAATGAATATAAATATAATACAGCCAAATCACAATGCAACATATATTACAGACAATGAGTAATAACAACATTTCACAACATAGCAAGCATCATAGTGCATAAGCGAGTATAGGTAAAGTATCAAACCTAAAAATCCGTCCGCAAAATGATCCTACGTGGATATTCTTTAATTCCCACGCATCTTGGTAGTTTCGGGTCCTAAAAATAATATGTAAGTATTTTTAATAATTTATATAATTTGTTTTGAGTCCTTGAATATTTAAAATTCACTAAATAATTTAATTAATATTCTGTTGGACGGAATTGTATTGAAAAATAAAGTTTAGGGGCTGTTTTGTAATAAATAGGACCTAATTAAAAAGCCAAAGTAAGTTCTGGGGTCAATTAGTAAACACGGAGGGACCTAATAGCATTTTTCCTAGGTTTTTTGGACTAAATTGAAAATTTAGACTGAAATGTATAGCCAAAGTAACTTTAGGGACCAATTAGGAATGCGGAAGGGCCTACCTGCTCGCGGCCAGAAACTTCAGGGATCGTTTTGGAACTTTCACAAAACTGCACCGTTTAGCGCAAAATGCAGCTGTTTTTTGCGTTTCGCTCTGACCGAACCAAGGTTTGATTCAACTCAACTGAACCAGACGATGAATCAAACCGTCGTCTTCAACCTTTAGACGACACTATTCATCGCTGCAACTCCCATCTTCCAGTCGACTTTTCTTCATTTTTCGGCGACGGTTGGTGGCAAACTTGGTACTGACGGAGTCCTCTCGACAGCGCCGACTGATTGGTGCCCTTATCTCGGATGGCTAGTGGCCGGAGGCGGAGATACGGCGGTTTGAACTTTCGTTGACCGTTTTGAGCTTTTGGTTTGACCGGCTCGTTCGACGGCGTCCAGCGTCGGGTCGACGTGTTTCTCACCAGAAAACAACTCCTCTCAACTCAATCTACAACTCTACAATCTTAGTTTTGGGATTAAACACAAGAAATCAAATCTCCAAATTCAAATTTATTTCCCTATTTTTGGTTTGTTCTTCCCCTTTTTTTTCCTTTTATTTTTTTTTGTTTTGTTTTTCTATTCTTTTTTTCTTCTTTTTTCCCGGTTCTCACCTCTCTTCTCTTCAATTTGATGACCACCCTTCACCAACCCTATTAACTCTTCTTTAATTCTTCATCATCTTGATCTCTTTTTTTTTTAATTAATTTTATTTATTATTATATTTTTATATTATTTATATTTATATATTATATTTTATAATTATTTTTATTATTAAAAATAAGATTTACAACTAACCTCACGATACCGCTAATCTAGGTTTACGGGCGTTGTAGCGCTTTTTAAACTGGCGCATTGGAGGGGACGATGACACGTGGTTAGTGCGCTGCACTGAAGAAAGTTGAAAAAACAAAAACAAAAACACACTAAACTTGTAAATTTTTTTTTCTCACACCAAATCTGTATATAGTATTCCTAAATACACTAAAAAAGTAATAATCCCTAGAAAAAGAAACATGAATAAGTTTTGGGGCAGCTTTAGAATTATCATTTTGACAAAGCACTTTCCACCTTTTCTGCAGTTCTGCAGCTTGTGAAGGGAAACTGATGATTTTGTTCATTAATCCATTCTTCGGTATGATTGAAGCACTATTCTACTTTTTTTTATTAGTTTTAGTTCCTATAACTTTTTGTTTCTTATGTTGACACTTTGATGCTCCCTATCGAGTACTAACTCTCTTGAACCTGCTATTTCTCAAACTGTCCTACAGCATTAAATAGTGAACTATAATGCCCTTCATGTTATGGTTTGCACTGTTATAGTGATAAATTTGCTTATATGTTATAATCCGATTGCCAGGTTTCCAACCTTGCTTCTGAGGCTAAGCAACAGAAGAATGAATTGACAAAGGAGGTCACGAAAATTAGTAACTATGGGATCTCAGTTTGATAGTAGTGTTCTTCTGCACATACTACGTTTTTGCTATTATACTTCAAATTTAAAACTCCAATTGGATATCAAAGGTTGTAAGCGAGGCATCTCTTTTTTCGGAGTTCCAAGTTACAAATTTGTTTTCTGTTAGAATTTTTTTTTTCTTCAAAAAAAAAGAGAGAAGAATAATTAATATATTTACTATTCAAAAGCAACTAAAATGCTGTCGTTTTCTTATAAAAATTTTAATTTTTTAGCAACGCAAACATACCGCGGTTTCTTTTATTAACCTTGCAAACTCTTAACATTTGTTGAATGGATACATTCACGATTTTGGAACCAGCCCGAATCAAGTTTGTAATTGGTCGAATTTGTGTGAACATAGGGATGATTGTAAATCAAGTATCATAACTCTTTTTTTTTTTCTGAGAAAAGTAATTAGTTGCTTGTTTATTCCAAATTTCAAAACCAGTTTTATGTGTCCATACAGCAATTCACTAAAGAATTGATAATATAAACCAAGTATTTTTAATTTATATAAAACTATATCCTGAATGGTCATTTCACAAGTTAACAGCATCAGCTAGCCGCTAGTTTTACCAAACAATTATTGTCCATCGGCTATCTGCAATTGCTATCAACAACAATTATTCGCTATCAGCTATCCGCAATAACTACCGGCTCATTAAAACCGTTGAACCAAACATGCTCTTAGTATGTTAATTTGAATATATTTAATATCCTTATTGGTCATTTTACATATTAAGAGCAACAGCTTATATATAAGTTTACCAAACATTTAATATTCATTAGCTATTAGCTATTAGCTATCCGCAATAGCCATCGGCCGCCAAAAACAACATACGCTTAAGGGGTATTTGTACTGGAAGCATTTTTTTCTGCAGTCGCTAAACTTCAAAATGGAACAAATTGGTGCCCAACTCTTCACCAGCTAGATATGTGTTTGTCCCGAAGCATAATTCACTTGCTTTATTTAGGGATTAGTATAGTGCAACGACGAAACTTTAAGGACCAATTTGAACTGTTCGCAAAAGAAAATTGCGAGAGAGGAAATAGAAATTAGAAATTAGAACCTCATCCATTATCGTCTCAAAACTATCTTCCTCTTCTACTTTTCCATTGTTCTTAAAATCAGAAAATGGCATCGACAAGTGCAGTGGCTGTCGGAGTCTCGAACCTAAAAGGACTCGCTGACTGGAAAAAGCCTAACCTTTCTTCATGTCCTTTAGGTAATTTCTCCTCTGTAATATTATTTTTGATTGGTTTCTGAGAAAATGGATCACAAAGTGAATTTCCAATCTTTTTGTTTTTTGGGAAAAAAAAAATTTCTAATCTTTCACTGTCTTTAATAATATTGTCATTTGCAAAATTAATTGAGGCTTCTCATCAGTTTAACTTTTTATTTTGCTACAGTTTGTTTATGTGATGGATATGCGTAAGTAACTCATATTGATTTTAATTTTTTTTTTTTTGAAAGAAATAGAATTTGGAATTTCCATTAATGAGAACAAGATCAATTGCTGTTTTTAGGTTTGAATGTAATGGCATATTACGATACCAACAAGATTACACATGCTTTTGGTTCATAATCATTGGCTATTTACTGTTAATTTGTTTCTCATCAATCGATTGAGTCATAGATGAAGTTTCTGATTGCAAATTTATGCATCTGTTTTTCCATCTCAATTTTGAGTATTGCTGAATTAGTGGTAATTTGGTATTTCCCCATTACTTTCATTCAGGTAATATAAGCTTAAATTCAAATGTAGATTGTAAGCGGCTAATATCTCATTCTGGTCAATGGAAATCTGTGCATAGCAGCAGGTCTCTTCGCATACATGGTTTGTTTGGAGGAAAAAAAGATAATAGTGAAAAGAGTGATGATGCACCATCAAAGGTCAACCTTGCTTCCTTTTCTTGTACCCAACTTTCAAAACAGAATTTTTTTTTTTTTTCCAGTTGTTTTATTGAGAATGATGATTTGGCTTTACCTCTCATTGGAGAATCTATTTTTGTATGATATTGAATTACCCTTTCCTTGATCTATTGTTTCTCATCTTAGTTTAATTCCTTATTCTTCTTCCTTTTGAATAGTCTCAGTGTTTCTGGAGATGTTATTAGCTCTGGCTTTCATGATTTAAATCCCTCTTCCCCCAGTGTGGTATTGATTGCACTTTTAGATTTTGATATTTTTTATACCGTCAAAGCGGTGAAGCAGCATTTTTCAATTGAAAACCAATTTAGTATGGTTGTCAGGGAAGCTGTAAATTTTTTCCCCCAGAGATGCCAAATTTTCTTCTCACTAAGCGATTAAATAGTAGCAAACCTCACTTTACCACGTTTTTGTAAAGAATTTTTTTATTTCCTTTTGTTGCATATACCAGATTGATTCACGTCCTTTGTGTTTGGGTAATAGATGAGGAAGGAGTTATGCACCCTAACTAACCCTGTTGGATTGCAGCTCTCTTTGTATTTTATACTTAACATAAAATATATTACTGTTGTTAATTGGTTCTTCTACTTGAGTAGGTGAACCTTTTGGTCTAACACCTGCCAGAACCAAGAAATTGTTTTAGTTTTGTTGGAAGACCTTCTAAAGGCTTTTCATTGATTTTATCTTCTATGTTGCTGTTGTATGTATTGATGAGATAACAAAAAGTTGCAAGTTTGACTTTTGTTTTACACAGTTTTTCATAACGTGGATAAAATTTTTGACACTTCAAATACATTTAGACAATTGACTTTGTGCTATTTTGGTAGGTGACAAATGAGAAAGCACCAAGATTATAGGCAGTTTAAATTGTGACTTATTGGTTGTTATCTGACTACAAGAACCTTGATCTTTCTGTATTCTGATCTTGAGTAATTTATAAGTTGCCATTAATTTCAGAATTAAGTGCATTTGTATTTGTAGATCATTTAATTATGTATGTATGGCTCATCTTTAGGAGCTTTAAACAATTCAATCATTCACGTGAAGCTTAATATTCAGTTAGTATTTGAATATTACAATAGTTACAAATATAGAATGTGATTTGTGCATGTTTGGCTATGGATGAAATATTTCATGACATCTCATAGAGATTATCGTTATCATTATGTATCACCTTACAAGCCAGAACAGCAGGAAATCTTTTACCACTTCAAACTAGTCATAGATATTGAAAATATTGGCTCAAAGCAATCTCACTATATATGTTCGAGTACTACTTCTATCGCTCTTAACCTGTCATATTCTTTTGATTGCTGCAGAAGCTTCGTTCTTGTAATGTTGAAGTGATTCAACATTTGCAGTTATTTGTTTAATTTAGAGTTCCCATTCATAATTTCTGCAGTTATGGTACTCACGCTTCTTATTCTTGATGTTTTAAATGAAAAGGAGAGGGTTTGAGCTTATCCCAGTATCGGTGACTAACATTATCTTTTCACTGATTGTTTTTAGGCAGGAATTCTTGGAAACATGCAGAATTTATATGAGACTGTGAAGAAGGCGCAAATGGTTGTCCAAGTTGAGGCTGTTAGGGTTCAAAAAGAACTCGCTGCGTATGGCTCATACAATATAAAGTCTCAGTAAAATTTTTATTTTGCTGCTTTTGTTAATTTGCTTAGTTTGTTAATCTTGCTTTCTCTCTGTCTTTCAGAGCAGAATTTGATGGTTACTGTGAAGGTGAGCTAATTAAGGTATACTCTTTTCTCTGTGTTTTTTGTGTGTGTGTGCGCGCGTGCGCGTGCGCACACTTGTGAGAGATCATTCATGTGCATGTTAATATATGGGCCCCTAAAACTAGACTGCATAATATGGTATTTTGATGTTATCATTTCATTTATAGTTCTGTGAAGGGTTATAGGCAGTATATGCTTCATTTCCGGTCATTTGTAATGGAATGGATGCCAAATCGTCATTAAAATTGACTATTTTGGTGTTTTGATGAGAACTCTTGGTTATAGTTTGTATAGTAATTATAGATGAAATTCTTATAAACAGAACGAACACCATGAATGCTTACAGGGTTGCTGTAAAAGCCTTAAGTCTGCACATTACAATATTTGTGTCTAGTTATGTCACTGTTTACTATGTTTTTGGAGTACTTTAATGTTGATGTTGGTTAAAATATCGAGGTAAATCTTGTGAAAAAGTAATTCTGTATGGTTATGAATATTCCGAACATTAGTAAGCTGCATCTGTTTGTGCTGTATTCAAGTATTCATCTGAAGCTTGAACTTTGATGTTACTTTTCAGGTAACACTATCTGGAAACCAACAGCCTATACGCACAGAGATCACTGAGGCTGCCATGGAATTAGGTCCAGAAGTGAGTAAAAGTAGTTTTCTTTTTATACGTTTCATTTTTGTAGATTATGTGAAGATATTGTTGCACTTGTACACTTTCAAATTCTGTTGAGAAATAAATAAATGCTGTTCATTTTTCTCAAATGAATATTCACATGTGCACCTACCAAGAGAACTTTCTCATCTATGCAGAAGCTATCACTTTTAGTAAATGAAGCATACAAAGATGCACACCAAAAAAGCGTTCAGGTAGGTAATCTCTATTTTTTCGCTAGATCAAAACTCCTTTTCTTCATCTCATAACCAGCAATTGTTATTTTCTATTCAAGGCCATGAAAGAAAGGATGAGCGATCTTGCACAAAGTTTAGGTATGCCACCAGGCCTGCAATGAGCGAGGGAGAAGAAGATAAAGGTGGATTCTTTTCATACCAGTCTATGCAATGAGCCATAATTTTGTAATTGAGCCTTTTAGGAGTTCTCATTTATGGCGAGACCTGAAATTTACATGATGTTTGATTTGTTATTGATTATTTTAATTTAAGGTGTGAAAATATTTGGAGATTTTGTGATCATCTTTGTTGCTACAAGGAAACTGTGCCTGCTAATTCATCCTTCTCAAATGGTAAGAAAGGCTTGATGAGCAACAATTCGTTTACTTTATTTATTACACTACTGGATGTTCAAATAAATTAGTTGCTAAACAATGTGAAAAGAAAAGGAAATCTCTATTGTCTATGAATTGAGCAAGAACATATAGTCTTTTTAAACATGGATTACATTTTGAATGAGTGATGAACTAGGCCTAGCTAGCTAGTTGCTTGACCAACCATTTTTATGGGAGGAAGGTTCTATTTATGGATTACTCCATAAACCTTCATGAAGCAAACAAATTTTTTAAAAAGGGTATTTTAGACTCTTATGATTTGTCAATCAATGTAAAGATTTAGGCAATTCTTTTCCAGCCAAGAATGATCTGAAGAGGATGAAAGCTCTTTCTGGTTCAAGTAAAGGAACTTCGTGGCCTGCTCCCCTTACTGTTGCAAATGTTAGCCCATTGTATACTTCCGTCCATCCTCCTACCTTTTTACCCAAAAAAAATCATAAGTTATTTTGGCTTTGGTAAAACTTGTGCTTTTCTGCTTTTAGCTTAAAAAAAATTACTTATTCAAAAACACATTTGGCAACTTTTATAAAAACAGTTTAAAACTAAAAAACAAAACTCAGACAAACAGGTAAATGATTGATTTTTAAGTTAGAAGTGCTTAAAAGTCATGTCAAACACCCACTTAGTTATATTGATTATTTTACCTGGTTGCCAGAGTACCAAGGATACCATGGTGTTTTGACAGTGAGATTGAGGTGGCTGAGGGAAAACCTCGTGGCAGTCACGGGAACTACAGAGTCTGTGTCGCCACTGCTCAATGAAGAAGAAGAATAGATTATTTGCAAATTTTAGTGTGTAATTACTCAAGGCTTTTATTACAGCAACCACTAAAGTTGAGAATAGAGTAAATGGTCATGGATGGTCAAACGGTCCATTTAATGTTGTAATCAACAAAAAGAGAGAATCCTAGTTAAGTAGTTATCACAATTAATATTAGTATCAGACAACATGATAGTCAACTGCCGGTGGCCTTTTTAGGACTTCTATGGATTAGATGTACTTCCACCATTAATATCAGTAGTTGATCCAATGCTCTTAATTCTGTCAGCAATTTTTAATCTTTTGAACTAAAATCATGTTGAAATTAGATAATCAAAAGGTATGATTTTCCCTTAATGACTATGTTTGATGAATTTACCTGAAAACCCAAATTCTTAAACCAGCTGCAATTAGCTCCTTGTATATTGGCAACATTGAAGGTTCAGAATCAGCCCAGTTCTTAATTAGCACATCACTGCCAAAAAAAAAAACGATGACACCAACAACAAAGCCTTAGTCCCAAATAAGATCGTATAATTATTACGAAATCCAGAATATCATATAAAAGAAAATACCTGCAAGCAGTCCACTTATAAGGAATTCCTGTAACATTAGCATGCATTGCTTTCTGTACTTCTGGTCTGTTATAATACTTCTCTGCATAATTCTCAGAACAAGGATCATAACCCGAAACTCGCCGGTGCCGTAGAAGAGTATTTTTGAAAAGCTTAAAATTAGCAGAAGTATTTCGCATTTGTATGCAAGCTGGTGTATAAATGCTATATTGATCAATATATCCAAATTCATGATTCATTGCATAATTCACTGCTTCATCACATTTACCAGATGATCTATTCTCTTCTTTAAAATGGCAATTATCAATAATTGATTGATATGTTCTATCTGATATCATTGAATGACTCCACCAGAATGTTACTGTTCCAATGCTATCATAGTAACCATCCGTTACTGCATTTCCAACCTGCAAAATTAAAAGAATTTGTTTATTTACTGGCAACTGTTTGAGTAGCCATTGGATGTTAGTCTTAACACTAAATCGACCTGATCGAAATTCTACTTACAATAAATCCTTTGAGATTGAAAACCGAATGCGAATTTTCTTTATTATAATCATGGATTTTCTTTGCCAATTGAGGAACATAATGGCCTAATTAAGTACATACAAAAAAAAAAATTAGAATTAGAGTATATTAAATTATTTATTAGTTATTAAATTACTGGGTATTTACTATTTATTTACCAGCATAACTTTCTCCAGCAATGTAAAAATCTCTGTATTTGTATTGAGGGAATCTTGAAAACCATTTAATGAGAAAGATGAGAGAATCTTCAGCTGTATCATAAAAAGTTAGTAAATAAATATTTAAAAATGAGAAATGTGTAAATATGAATATGAAGCGTGTGTACCTGTTCTTGTATCACCAGAATCTTTGAGATCAGAAGTTGTATTAGTGTAAGAAAATCCCACACCAGCAGGTGATTCCAAGAAAAGAATATTTGCTTCTGTAAGAACATAGATTTAGATTTTATTTAATAATACTATAATCAAATCTGAATCAAATATTCTATGATCTTAAAAAGGTAGAGATACCTGTGTTCCATGAATACTTATTTAAATAAAGAGATGAACCATTTCGGTTTATCCGAAATGGTCCAATTTCCTCTGATGCTCCATATGCAACTGATGAACAACCTGGTCCTGCATTTTTAGGCATTCTAAATTGTAAAATCAAAATCAAATAAATAAGACGAGAAATAAATCTAATTCCCACAGCAAATTTTGCTAAATCCAGACTAATCGCTATTATAAACTTATACTTAAATTGTCCGCTGCTCTGATATTGACAAATATTGCTGGTAGCTTCCTTTATTTTATTTTTCACTACTGTTTAAAACAACATAAAAGTATGGTCCATTAATTTCAGGGTCAACCAAAAAGAAAAAAAATGATGATGATGGAGATGAAATTTTTCTTCTGAATACGCATGCTTCATAGAAAACAACAGAGGTGTCTGTTTCTTTTAAACACTTTTTTTTTCCTTCTTCCCTTAAAACAAATAATCACTACAGCATTGTTTTAGGATTATCCAAAAATTATATTTCCTTAAGACCCAATAATCATTCCCTTTTAAGGGCATAAATTTAATCAAAGAAATCATGAAAAAACTAAATTCTGCACGATAATATAGTATTAAAAGGGTCTCGAGTTCAATTTCTGTCAACTATTATACTGTGTAGTTTATAATATTACTCGGTTCTATATATCAAGTTATATGTGTACTTATCATTAAATTATGAACAATTGATAAGCACAGTGGCAGAACTACTTATATAAGAGGGTCAATTGACCCTGAAATTAACAATTTAGTAATTTATTATATTTTATTCACAACTTTGAATTAAAATTTTTTTTTTTATTCACAAAAGCTAAATTTAATGTTATTTATTTCATAAAAATTGATATTTATACAATTAAACTCACTAATTTAGCAAAAAGTTCAAATAAAATCCCTTTTTTTCCCCTAATTTTTCTATAATTAAATAGTGATATAATTATTTATGATTACTATATATTTTTTTTATAATCGAAAATGTTGTTATTATATTGATAAAAAAAAAAGAAAAAAAAAATCTGGATGAGCCACAGAATGTGCTCAAAAAAGCAGGTTCACTTTTATGGTGGGATTTTGGTGTTATTATATTAAGCTACAAAAGGTTACAATGTAGAAAATCCAAAACGTGAACAGAAACAAGGGAAAGGGACTAAAATACTAATCATTTTACAGGAAAACTGTCTTCTTTAAGGAATAGAAAGTGTCCTAACCATGGAATAAACTTCTGTTATGTAAGGAATATAACCCTAAAAGAAAAGAGACACTGGAATATCACGAGAGTACCCTTTTTGTTCCTTTTTTCAACAATTTCTACTACTTTCACAAACAAGTAGTTGGTTTTTTTATTTATTAAATTTTACTTACTTTCTATTGGACGGTGGCTTCGGTACATTTTAGCATTAAACATAAAGTTTTTAATATCGTGTACTACTTGACAAAATGGGTGTTCCTGATTTAATTGGCACTAATCTCTAAACCTGTACTAGCGTAGTAAAAAAGACAAAAGGATATCCCCACACTATTATCATTGGTCACTAATCTCTTATCGTTACAGCATCTTCAATGCAACACTTTTTATGGGCTTATGTGTCATATATAATAGAAATAATAGAAAGTGTAAAAAAAAATGTGCACAAATGTCTATAAACACACACATACTTTAAAATTTTCATCTTCAATGTAACACTTTTTATTTTATTTTTTTCTTTTTTCTTAGAATTAAAATTTAATTTTTGACCAATTACTATACAACATTAAATATAGACATTGTTAAGAAGACATTCTAGAAATAGAAAGTGACATTGACAATGTCAATTCCACATAAGCTTGACATTCTAAATGGATATTAGCATTAGAGAGTTTTTTTTAAAAAAAGTCTTCTATTTTGCTTATATGTCATGTGTACAAGACCAATTTTATGTTGCATTTGAAATGCTCTTAATATGTAATTACATAACAACTGCATACAAATAAATAAAAATAATCGTAAGTAAGCTCTTGACCCTTTAAGCAATGTCATAATGCTTATTACTAGTACATTTTACCAAATTACTCATTTATATTTCTATAGTTAATTAAAAAATTGACACTCAAGATAAAATTGAGAACAATGTAGTTAAATTATTATAGCTTTTCTATAGTTTATATAGTTAATTTGTGTTTAAGGAATCTGAAAGTCTAAAGGTGACAAGTATTTAAGAATATAGGGGCAAACTACTATTAATTATTGAAGATTAGAACCTAATTTTAAGATAAAGTTTATATATTTTCAGGGTAATAGAATAATAAAATAGTTAAGTAACATTCTAATATATATATATATATTTTTATGAATGGTATTCTCTATAAAAGTTATTTTCAATCTGGATATCAAGTATAATATGTTTAACTTAGTTTAAAAAAAGTATAATACGTTCTTTTTGGAAGAGAAAATAAAATTTAGTATAATATGTCTAAAAAAAAAAAAGAATTGAGCATTATAATAGTACTGAACATAAGGTAATTATTTCTTTTAGTACATTAAACTATCACTGACAGAATTTAAACTTACACGCGAACATGGTAAAGGTATGGTAAGGAAAGCATTTTGTATTAATAATAATATAATTTCCATTAACAATGTCATGCATTGAAAATGAAATTCAAATGGGAAATATGCAAAACGAATTTAATTTAGTATTTCAAATAAAATAATCAATTGATTTGTGAGTCAAAATTTTTTTGAAAAAAAAACCCATCAATGTTTATGAAAGCTATGTAATTATAGAAGGAAGGGATGAAATGAAAGAGAGACTACTGACCTCCATTAAGCCAAAGAACAAGAGGTCTTTTATTTGGAAAAGAAGTAGCTTCAATGAACCAGTAAAATAAGGCACGACCATGTTCGCGATTGACTGTGACATAACCAGAATATTGTGAAAAAGTGACAGCCGGTTGACCTGGAAGACCTGAGATTCGATCTGCTTCTTGCTCTTCTTTAATGGAGGTGGTGGCGGAAGAAGAAAACAAGAAACTAACTAATAGTAAGAAGAAAACATGAAGGTATGTTTGAATTGTCATAGCCAAAGAAAATAAGAGAGAAATATGGAAATGGTGAAATAAAAATGAAGAGTTTTAATGCATTACTAGCTAGAAGTAGCAGTGCAGGTATTGGGCTGGTGGACCACTAATTTCTTTGTATCTCTCTCCTGAGATTCCTGGGAGAGAGAGAGAGAGAGAGAGAGAGAGAGAGAGAGAGAGAAGGAAAAGAGATCATCAGAACTTAGTTGGGAACCATGCACCAACAATAGCTGTAATTAATGCACCTCAAGTCTTGCTCTTTGTATCAGCCACCTAGCTGTACCTGCAACACTTTAGCTTGCTAATTAGTTGTTTAAATTTTTAATTCCCTCCAAATTAAGGGTCTGTTTTATTAAATATTAATTACTACAATGGGATAATCTGGACTTTAAATTTTCTTCGTGATGGAATGATGGAACAAAGGTATATATGGCCGTCTCAAATTTTTTGGAGTCCTTATTCTAATCATGAAAATAAAGCCTTTATATTAAAATTTTATTTCTTGAATATGGAGAATAGTTAAAATTTGATATCGGATTTAAGGTTAATGAGAATGGAAAATAGAAATAATTAGGGAAATTAATGATTTAATTGTGAATCATTAAATTTTTTTTTTTGTTCACCCAATTAATTGGAAATTTTTTTTCTGAATTTTTAAAATTTGGAGGCTTTAAAAAAAATAGGGGTCCTATGTAAATGTTCTGTTTGCACAGAACTATCTATGAGCAATGGACGTATATGTGTATTAAGACTCAATAGAGTATGAGCTACACACCGACCATATTATTTAGTTGAATACATGGTATGAGAGTCTCATCACAATTAGTAACAACAATTAGTTATTTGTTATTGTATGAATTAGTTATTAGTTATTGTATGAATCATGAATAATAATAGTATGATAAGGCCATAACTCACAATGGATTTATGGAGGTGGGGTTTTTGAAACTTGTGACCTCTAACGGCCTGTCTATTTTGGGTTTTGATCAATATATAGCATACCAAAATAGGTGCATTAGCTATTCCTATTCCTATTCGCATTCTTTGGTAACATCAACTATTTTCTTCTCATCCTTCCCACTTCACCAAATAGTGCAACCCTTAAATTTTTGGAAATTCAGCCCGAATCATAATTTCATGTAGGGTAAAGTTATGACATTGGTCAATTTTCATAACCTATAACTCCATGTAAAAGTCCAATACCTAATTCATTATTAGCCCTTTTTATATCTTGATTGGGATATCATTTTCCAACATTTCCTACTTCAATCACTTAACTATTTAATTTGTTTCTATAATTTACAGAATTTGAAGACAAATTGTTAGGTAAATCAGTTTAATTAACTCTGGATTTGGGTAAACAATTGGGACTTTTTTTATTAGCCAGAATAAGATATGATGAAGTTTTTGGTTAAGCTTAATATTTAATTAGTCGAGTCAAAATAGGGAATCACTTTGTCTTATTTAATGGCAAACCGTTGTGATTTGGGGATATAACAATTGCATTGTAATCCCATTAGTGTAGAAAGGTGGTGTTAACGAAGTTGTTCATTTTTCTCTTGTTTTATTTCTCATGAAAAAGATAATTCAATCTTTTATTATCTTTAAAACATTTCACCTTAATAATAATAATTTATCTTTGTTGATTAAAAAAAAAAAAAAAGGGTTCAATTTGTTATATTTCTTATGTTCATTTGACTTACAACTTTACAATAAAGAGTTAGAATAGAGAAATTGTAGAACAATAATTTAAGAATGTAAGAATCAAGCATGTGGTCCTTTGATTTTACATGATCTTGAGTTATGTTTTCTTTGACTCATAATTAATTTGTTAAATTTTTTAATTGATTCCATGTTTTATAGTGAGGTGAGGGACGCAATAAGTAACATTCAATAAAATCAAATTAAGTTGAAAAAATGTAAAATTCTTTTTATTAAACAAACATCTACACTATAATGAACTTTAAATGGATGGAAAGTCTGAACTAAAAATAATAAAAATAAAAATAAAATTGAAAGTGCAGGTAGCTCTCCCCACCAAATTGGTGTAAACAGAGTGATTGGCATGGATCAAATTCGGAAACTCCGTATACAAGGTAGGATGACCAATCAGACCACACTTTAATTGATTTCGAAAATAATTTTAATTGTCAATTTGATTCTGAATTCATTTTTTATAAATGAGTTGTATCATAAGGGCGTATTGGTTAGCTTATAGGATGGATGGGCCAATTTTCCCTAATTAAAAAAATAATAAAATTGACATATTTTCCGTTGTTGTCACGTGAGTTGTTGAATGGGAAGTAGATGTTACGACAGTTTCGTTTTAATTGTTTTAGGTTAAATTATATAAGAAGTTAAACGTTAAGTAAATAACTTGTTTGAAGGGATGAGTTGTTAAAAAACATGATAAGTGAATGGGAGTTGATGAGATAAGGAAGAGAGTAATGTCAATGGGAGTTGTTAAAATTGTTGACCAAACCAAATCTGTATTATTGCATTTGCATAAGCATATTATTAGTTGATGTGAATGTTTGTTTGTTATCTAATGTTCCATCGTAGGGCAAGTATGTTAGGATTGATTTACCAATGTTGTGTTGGTTTGATTGTAATAGGGCATTAGCTTAGAGCTAACAACTACCGTACAATCGGAGAGCGGTTAGCGATTATGCGTTAGTGCTTACTAACCACTCTCACCGATTGCACAACAGTTGTTTGACAATTCTCTATTTACTACCACTTTCCTCATTCGATATACTTAGAGAAATGAAAAAAAAGAAGCTAAATTTCAAGAGTTTTACTTATAATTTATTTTGTTCCTTAAACAATAGTCAATTATTCAATCTTCTTTACATGTGGAGTAAATATGTGTTGCAAGCACTTTGTACCTTGATGAGTTGATCTAGTGTGAATATGATTAGGTTATGCTAAGTAGAGTGGATATACCCTTCATTCAATAATGTTAAAAGAACAATTGACTAAAAAGCTTATAATTATATGTGGATCCTCCCTCTTTTGCATTTAATATAATGTCACCGAGATTTAAACAAAATTAAACGATTGGAAGGGATAAAGGGCTGCCATGCCTTTTCTTAAATGTGCGTTTATTTGCAATACACACATAAATTTGATTGAAAATGGTGCAAAATACGTACCATCGTAATTTATTGAATACATCATAATTTATTGAATGCACATATAATCTGAATATAGATTCAAAATGACTTAAGTCAATCCTTCCTCTCTCTTGAAGCCTCTCATTCTTCTGAGTCTTTGAAATTGTTTCTCCGACGGTAGCTGCCATTGGTATTCACTGGAAGTAGCCATGTTTTCTTTCTCTTTTCTTTGTTTTCTAGGGTTCTATTTTTTTTTCCTTTTTGCTTTGTTTTGGTTTTCTGGGATTGAGTTACTAGAATAGAGAAAGTAATTTTATTTTCTATTTTTTATCATAACATACAACCACCAATTTATACAAGAATACTCACATAATTCTAGCCTAGGATTACGTATTTACATCCTTAATCTAGGTAACAGCTATAGACAAGGAAATCTGAATTATAAATACAAATTATCCTTAATTAAATAATAATTACTAATACCCCTCCTCAAGGTGGTGCATGTATGTCTGTCATGCCCAGCTTGATAACAGATTCTTTAAAAACTTGCTTAGATACTCCTTTTGTTAAGACATCTGCAAGCTGTTGATTTGATCTCACTAATGGCAGTTCAATAACCTTCCTCTCCAACTGTTCCTTTATAAAAAATCGATCAATCTCTATGTGTTTGGTCCGATCATGTTGAACAGGGTTGAATGCAATTTCAATTGCTGATTTATTATCACAAAATAGTTTCATAGGAGTTTGTAACTCGAATCCGATATCCTTCAATAATTTCTTGATCCAAAGAAGTTCACATATACCCAACGCCATGCCTCTAAATTCCGCCTCAGCACTGGACCTTGAGACCACGGATTGCTTCTTACTACGCCAGGTTTCCAAATTTCCGCCAACAAACATAAAGTAACCAGAAGTGGACCTCCTGTCATCTACACAACCTGCCCAATCAGCATTAGTGTGGCCTTCTACACGGAGGTGACCATGATTTTTAAATAAAACACCTCTTCCTGGACATCCTTTTAAATACTGAAGAATTCTTCTCACAACAGCTAAATGGAATTCACACGGATCATGCATGTATTGGCTTACAATATTAACAGCAAATGTTATATCAGGTTTTGTGTGTGCCAAATAAATTAGCTTACCAACAAGTCTTTGATACCTCTCTTTGTCTATTTTTGTATCACCATCAGTTCCCAAACATAATTTTAAATTTTGCTCAACTGGTGTGTCAACCGGACAGCAATCTATCATACCACTTTCTTCTAGTAGGTCTAAGACATACTTCCTTTGTGAAAAAAATATCTCATCCTTGGACCTAGCCACTTCAATTCCTAAAAACTACTTTAAATCCCTTAAATGTTTCATTTCAAATTCATTTGCCAGGTATTTTTGCACTTGATCGATTTCAACTTCATCATCTCCTGTCAAAATCATGTCATCGACATATATTATAAGAGCAGTAACAGAATTACCATTCCTTTTAAAAAACAGTGTATGATCGGCATTACTTTGATAGAAAGCAAAATTCAGCATTGCCTTCATGAATCTCC
>CATIWJ010036712.1:0-10108 GCA_949640765.1 Croton laevigatus | reverse complement strand
GATATACAGAAACACGTTAACGTGATTTAAAACACGTTAACGTGTTTTAAATCACGTTAACGTGTTTCTGTATATCTCGAATTCGAGAGGCGAAAGATGTAGCCTTGCTCAACTTGTTTATATCTCTACATTTCAGATCTGAATATCATATATTATTTTTTATTTTTTTAGAAAATAAATAACACTAATATTAATTTTAACTAATGACATATTTGTAAAAAATACTAGAAAAGTGTTGTTCCCTTCAATTCAAAATAGAAGTACTATTTAGTTAAAATTTAACTTTATTTTATGCTATTAACTACAATTTTTCTACCGATATTAGATATAACCCAGTAGACTAAGGACATATGTGGTTTATCTAAACAATTTTTAATACATAATGTGTGGCATTTGGATGCTGGGGCTAAAAAAATTGCCACAGTTATGATATTAAAGTTTAAGATATGATAAAGTATTAGACCTATTATATTCGTGCACTATAAACTTTATAAATTGTTATAAATGTAATATATTTTATATTTTGTAACAAATGTCATATTTCGTAAGGTTTCATTAAATTACACTATAATTTAAATTTTTGGAACAAAATAAAAGAAACCAACTTATTTACGGGATCCATTGAATAAAGTAAATATTAATCATGTTTAATTGATTTTTAAAGGTGACACGTAAGCAATGAGTTGGAAAATAAAACACCAATGTATATGTGGAGCTGACTATTTAAGACCCGATAGAACACCTAAACTGACCCGAAAAACAAAATAAGTAACTCATAAACACAATCATCTCCATGATAGTTATAGTTTCTTAGAGGACACAACAATTCACCACCAAAGGGTCAGTTTAAGTGGTAAGGACTTTGGCTCTTTATCTGGAGATCCAGGGTTCGAGAGGGTGGCTTAAGATGATTAAAATGCTTGCCTATGGTCTTGAGGCCCAGATTAAAGTTTTACCTCCCCCTCTCTATAAATATGGGTGTGTGAGTGACCTATGTTAAAAAAAAAAAAAACGAGGACACAACAATTCAAATTTCTCCATCTTTTTCGCCAAATTTGAGCACCAATTAATTAGTAAAATCGATGCTTATGTTCTAATAATCTCTAACTATAAAATTAATTAAAATAAATTGCAGTACTTCAATTATATGGGAATGCTATTGGTAGAAGGATGGACGAAGGCTCTACTGAGTGAACATGCTCGTTTAGTGGGCCCTGTAAATAAATTGGTTTCTTTTAATTTAATCCAAAAATCTTAATCATAGTGTAATTTAATAAAATTTTAAAAAATATGATATATTTATTAAAAAGTTTAAAATATAACAAATATAATAAGGCTAAAATTTTAAATTGAATTTAGAGTATAATTTGGGCAGAATAGGACCATTGAAAATAAGAGGTGATCACATGGGAATATAGGACCTTTCCCTTTCTTGATAATGAATTTCGTTTCCAACTGCCAACAAAAGTCTTGACTTGACTGTGCAAGTCCTCCATCCACTTTATTGCTTTTCTCGCTTTTTTTTAAAATCTATTTTGTTTCGGAAATTTCATCGTATATTTGTCATTACTCATGAGATCAATCAACTAGCCCATATAGTTTAAAATTATATTAAAAACTTTTCTTAATTTTTCATTTTAAATTAATAAGTATTGTATTATTAATTTTTATTAAAATTACATAGTAGTAAAATTTTTTTATCCATATATTATTTTTTCATAAAATTTGTTAAAAGTATTATTTCTTTTCTTTTAATTGAAATTCCTTGCTAGTTTAATGTTTTAATTGTGCTTTGTGATTCTATGATAGAATTGCTATCTGTTTATTTATTACCATTCTGATTATACTAAACTTAAATAATATATACATGGACTATAGAGTCATTTCAATTAAGGAAAAAAATATTTATTACCATTCTAATTATACACAACCTAAATAACATATACAAAGACTATAGAATCATTTCAATTAGGAAAAAAATTATTTTTTATCTGTCTTTTATGAAATTGAATTAATTTATTGTCGTGTTTTATATAATCATATATTTTATTCCATATTTTAGAAAAGTTATACTATTTTTCTTTTCACCAATTAAAAGCAGTAGAGTTTAATAAGTGATATCTCATCTGAATTATTTTTTGTCATGATTACAAATATAACATTATTTTTTATTTGACACAATAACTATGTACCAGATAAGCTAAATAAAAATCAGTAGATCGAATGGTTTTTTAACTTTTTTTTAAAAAATATGTGTTGTTTAGTCAAAACTAATATATATATGAGACATAACCTATTAATTTTCGTTACTGTTTAGTTAATGGAAGAACAAACCAGTATAATTTTTTTTTCAGAAAAACTTATGATTTAGCCATTAATGTTTAGCCATAATTACGATTTCATCACTCTATTATTGCATAATTGCTTTCAGGTCACTAATGTGTACCTCTACTAAAACTTTAGTTACTGTGCCGTTAAATTATTATAAAAATTGCTGAATTGGCCCTCAAATTGGCTAGAATTTACATTTTTTTCCTTTTTACAATTTTGATACTTAATTTTACTATACTTTGAGTTTTTTTTTTGTCAAAAATTTCATTTTGCACACTTAATAATTATAAAATTAAAATATAAAAATTTTAAATTGTAACATAAAAACATATGAATATTAATAAAGACTTAAAATATGTTAAAAATTCTTATTTTTATGAAATATGACATATTTGTTATAAAGTTTAAAATATAGTGCATTTTGTAAAGTTTATTATATATGAATATAATAGGGCTAAAATTTTAAATTGAAGTTAGAGTATAATTTGGGCAGAATAGGACCATTGAAAATAAGAGGTGATGAGTGGGAATATGGATAAAGTGAGTTTTAATTGGTTTGTTAATCCATGTCATTATCCCTTTCCCCTTCTTGATATTGAATAGTTTCCAACTGCCAACAAAAGTCTTGACTTGACTGTGCAAGTCCTTCATCCACTTTATTGCTTTCCCCACACTTTTTTTTTCCCAATCTACTATTTTGTTTCGGAAATTTCATGCTATATTTGTCATCACTCATGAGATCAATCAATTAGCCCATATATTTTAAAATTATATTAATATTATGAGATAAGTAAATGTTATCACTACAAGAAAATAAAAATATAGCAACTAGGGGTGTGAATCGGTCGGGTTCGGGTCAACCCGACCCGAATCCGATTAACCTGAACCAGAAAAACATGTAATTTATGCCCCCGAACCGAACCGAAGAAAAATCGGGCCCCGAACCGAGTAACCCGAACATTTTTGGGGCCCGACCCTTATAACCCGATTTATCCGACATATATATATGTATGCACAAAACCTAAACCTTCATTTTTTTCATTAGCCGCTCTAAACACTCTCCCATCTCTTCTCTCCTCTGTTTCCCATCTGCAGAGGTCGTCGACCAAGCCCACTCCACCGACCACCATCCTCAGCCCACCGTCTCAAGGTCTTCGTTCTCCTCCGTATCTTCCTCCTTCGACTCTCTTTCTCCTAGTCCTCAAGTTTTCTACTGTCATCGCTGCCTTTAATCGAAGATCGGGATGGCTTATCATTGTTCCAAGACCACCAAGAGTCATCTCCGCCATGTTGAAGCTTTGGCTTCTGAAGAAGATGTCGTGTTTCCTCTCTGCCGATCTCCGATCCATGGTGCTGCGAGTATTTTATATTTCAATATTTGTAAATAAATTACAGGGACAGTACATGCTAATGCTCATATTTTATGGTTTTATGTTATGAAATTTGTAACTTTTTTGTGTTTGAATTCATGGTTTTGTAAGTTTCTTTGTAATCTTTGATGGGCTTTAGTTTAATTGACGTTGCTTTTTCTTTATAATCTTTGATGGATTTTGTAATCTTTGATGGGCTTTGCTTGAGTGAAGAATAGTGGTTGTTCAAATGGAAATTCAAGGGGTTGCGGTTGGGAATGGAAAATACGAAAAGAGGAAGGAAGAGTTAGGTTTTTGAGCTGTAAACATTGAAACGGTGCAGTTTTGGCTAGGAGTTCGGGTTGGTCGGTCGGGTCGGTTTTCCGTCGGTTTAAACCGATTAACCCGAAACCCGAACTTTTATCAAATAATCAAACCGAACCGACCCTAAATATCTATCGGGCCCCGAACCGAATGCCTCGGGTCGGTTCGGGTCGGTCGGTTTATACGGGTGGTTCGGGTTTTGCACACCCCTACAAAGATTAGTAGGATTCTTTTGATTTCCTCTATTTAAAAAGTGACAAAATTTATGTTATGAAAAGAATATTTTTTATTTTAACAATTTTATGAGACCATTTTTTTTAAATATATACTATTTATATTTATATAAATAACCACAGTTAATCACATAAAAAATATATATACAAATTTAAAACAAATACAAATATATAAATAAATGTTAAATAGATACAAATAAGCATAAATAAATATAAACAAAACTCCTAAACAATGGTTTTTTTTTTTCTAATTGTTTATTCTAAAAGGTTCTAATTTTTTTTTTAACATTATTTTTAAATTATTGAACTTTTTGACTTTTTTTTTTGGATTAACTTGCATATATATATAAAGATTCACCTTGCGGAACAATATGACATAAGCTTCATGATGGAAATGACAATAATTAAGCTCATTTGACAAAAAAAAATAGCGAGGAAATCCTACGGTGTCAAAATAAATAAGGAGAATAACCTTCAACTCTCAAAGCGTTGACTAGCTGGAAATGCAGCAAAATATAGCAGAATATAGAGGACTTAGATGTCTTTCCTGGACAAAAAAATAATTTACAATATTTTTTCATTTAATTAGATAGAACACCCCAAACTTTGTAAAATGTTTGATTAACACTCCGAATCAAACTTTATGTTATTAACACTCCAATCTAATGTCACCTTATAGTGGACTAAATTATAAAGATTGAATATTCAAAATGCCCCCTCAACTTAGTTGTAATTTTGAAACTATTTAAAAACGAGATGGCCCTTGACAAAAATTAATACAAAGCCTCATTTTCCTTTACAGTAACAAGTAGTAATTGATATCACACAATAACCAAGTTTAACATAAAAAAAAATTAAGGAAAAAAATAATTAACTTGGCTAATTAAAGTATAGATCAATAATTTTGTAGACAATTTAAGTAGGTCTTAATTATTAAATTTTTGACTTAATAAATTTTGATAGTCAAAATAATTATTATTCTAATTTTTATTTCTGTGGTTTGAAATATTTTTCACCAACGACAATTTATTGTCCTAGATAATTATAATATATGAATGAATTTTAACTAAGTTATTACAATACAAAATATTCTTCGATCACTGTAGCAATTATTAACCTCTAATACAAAATTCATACATGTTCATCGCACCAAATGACGACTTGGGTTTCTCTTAGGCTGTCTAATGATAATTATAGGCTATTTATAGTAGTGGTCAAGCAGTGCCACGCAGCCTGTTAGTGGTTCGAGGCATTATAGGCCTTGTACCAAAGGTCAATGGCCCATGAGAGGTTGGTGACCCACGAGTGTATTCTAACAAGTGGGATTATGAAAAGTAAGGAGACCTAAAGATAAATGAAGACTTAGGTATCTCTTAGGCTGTCTAATGATGATCATAGGCTATTTATAGTAGTGGTTAAACGGTACCACGTAGACTGTAAGTGGTTTGAGATATTACAGGCCTCGTCGAAGGTCGGTAGCTCATGAGAGGTCGGAGGTCGATGGCCCGTGTATCTTTTCAGGTCCAAGTGCACAAACCTTACCAGATTCTGAGAGGTGGGCTTATAGAAAGTAAGGAGGCCTACAAGTACATATTATCAATTTGGCTATCATGAATAGCATTGTAATTCTAGTTAATTATTACCCTTGGATTTTTCCAAAACAGAAACAAGCTGCTCGGTGACTGGGTTTACATTGAGGTTCTGTAAATAAAGACCTCCATCCTGAGCAACCCAAGAGCAATGTCCGCATGGGCGGAACTAGAACTCAAAGCCCACCTGTAGGGTAAAGATATAAACTATTTTTTTCCATTAATTTTTACTAAAGCAACTCAATAAAAAATTTGGCCTATTATTTAGGGGGTGTAGTAGCAGGTCCTACGATATATGTAGTTCCGCCATAGAATGTCCATTAGTTCCCCTAAAGTTAAATTTGCAGCTATATACAATAAACTCTGACGAATCAAATACTCAGGCAGAAGCAAAATATACATTGTCTGGTGTCATAACACACATAAAAAGTTGTCCAACACAGGTTTACATTAACTTCCAAGAAAACGCATTCTCAGGGCTAAATCTCTGGATACCAAGATCATCATCTTTGGACGTGCAATGTACGAATAATGTCCTAGCTCTAAAAATATTAATATTTTGTCACTTTATTTTAAAATATCCAATAATTTATTGATTCATTTTTTAAAATATTATACTTTTTAATGTCTTAAATGATCAAATAATTAAATAGGAAAAAAAAATATGGACTAAAAATTTATAGCAAATACATATAATCATATAATATGTAAAAGATAGATAGATTAAATAATAGTTATCACTTTATGTTTTGCACATTTTAGGCTTTTGATAAAAGAATAAAACAAGTCCTTAAGTATTTTCTCTTTAAAAAAAAGTCCTTAAATATTTAGTAAAAATTATACTTTAGAAAAATAAAAACTCTATTTGATAAAGACCTTCTTTGAGAGGTCAATTTGAAATTTTGATTCATGCAAGAAATATAATCGAAAAGTAATTAAGAAACTCGGAAGCAATTAGTATTTTAGAAGTAAAAATTATACCATAACAATACCTTTTGACCAGAGAAGGGAAACACTTTATTGCAAATTTATATAATCATTACATATTGATTTGGTTTTTGCTCAATGTTGCAATTGTAATACCGGTTAATTAGTGTTACCCTTGGATCTTGTCCAACCTGAAACAAACTGATCGACAACTGGGTATGCATTCAAGTTCTGTAAAAAAAGACCTGCATCGCGAGCAACCCAAGAGCAATCACCAGTAGCCATCAAATGATGAAATTTGCAGCTATTTAAATAGAACTTAGCCTCAGCATCAAATACTTTGGCTTTAGCTGAAACCACAAAGTCTGGTGTCATAATACATGTATAAACTGTTGTCCACATAACATTTATATTAAACTTCCATGAATATGCCGTCCCGGGATTAACACTGTGGAGACCAAGATCGTCATCTTTGGACTTGCAATGTACAAGTAATGGCTTGTTCAAGTTGTTGTTGATGTATAGAGTAATCCGTGGCGTGACCGCAACTTTAATGGCTAAAGAGGGAGTTGTTCCTAATATTGAAGCCACAATGAACACTAATAACACCTTGAAATTGATTTTGGGTGAATCCATTATGGATAGTAAACAACAATTATGAAAAATGCAGAGAATATTTTAAATTGTTTCAAATGAAAAGTAAACTATAGAATCCTATTTATACTGTTTATGATATATATTATATATGTGTGCGCATGATTGTATGATGATGGTTTATCTTATAGCATTTACAGAATCATTTATTTGGGAACTGTCTCCATTACACCAACTTTGAATTTCACTAACAAACTAACAGATTTACCACTTCAGCAATACCAAACTTATTCACCTCATACTAGTTCAGAAATTAAGTAGCGTTCTTTCTCATTTATGTGAGTACCCTTTGACTGAACACTTTATTGCAAATAAGTACATTCAGTACATTATTGATTTGGCTATTGCTCATGTTGCTATTGTTCATACATTGTGAAATTATTATTTGTTCGCCAACCAGAAACAAACTGATCTGTGGGCGGGTTTCTATTCAAGTTCTCTAAATAAAGACCTATATTACGAACAACCCAAGCGCAATTAGCGCTCAAATGCAGATTACCAAATTTACAGCTATTTAAAATAAACTTGGACCTAGCATCGAATACTTTGTCAGCAATAAAATATACATTGTCTGGGGTCATAACACACGTAAAAAGTGTCGTCCACGGAACATTTATACTAAACTTCCATGAATACGCAGTCCCCGGCTTAACACTCTGGATACCAAGATCATCATCTTTGGACTTGCAATGTACAAGTAATAATTTGTCCAAGCTGTTGAAGATGAATACTTGAATCTCTGGAGTCAACCCATCAGATGGTTTGGTTGATATTTTAGAGGCTAAAGAGGGAGTGGTTTTTAATATTAAAGACAATATGAGGAATAATAATGCCATGCTGCTATTCATTTTAGGAAAAGCCATTATGAAAAATGCTGAGATTATATATTTTTTAGCTTTGTAAGAATTTTACGAAATGCAAAGGAACTATAGTATCCTATTTATACCTGTATAGCTATGTATATATGCAGATTGTATGATGCTGTATAGCATTTACGGAATCATTTATTTGGTAACTTTACTCTCCAACGCCATCTTTAACTTTCGCTAACAAACTAACAGATTTACCACAGAAGCAATACTTGTTCAAAAACTATTGTTCTTTCTCACTAATGTCTTTTCTTTCTTTTTCTAATCCAGATTCAAGCCGGGATAAGGGTGGCAAAACCCTATATACCAAGTTTTAATGTAATTGCATTCTCAAGACTCTAATCAGAAGAAAATTAGAAAAACGAATTAAAAAATAAAAATAAAAAGTGATTGACAAGGCCAGAGGCTCTTTGTTTATTTTTTTTTATACTAATAATTCAAGCACTTGCCTTAAATATGTATAGCCAACTAAAGATAAAATAAAACTTAAACTTATTCTAATTCTAATCAAATCAGCTAAAGATAATATTAATTTATTCTAATGCTAATCAAATCACAACAGTAATCTCTTTGAAGAAATTAGGTTATTAAAAATACAAAAATAAATTGAACTCGTGTCTTCAATATCCTTCTGCAGATTGAGCCTACTGTTCTTATGATTTTTTATGCTTTCAAAACTGTTTGAAAAAATAATTAAAACTAGAACAAAACAGACGGAAAAAAAAATTGAAGCAAATCATTATGTTGAAAGAAAACGAATGAATGAAGGAGATAATAACCTAAATCAAACCGACTACACAAACAATAAAGAAAACTAAATTATTCGTAAAAGAAAAAAAAAGATAAATGTCGAGGCTACGCTTCTTGCTTCAAGAACTTTCCGTGTGTATTAAAAAAAAAACTTATTTTTATTTTAAGTGGATCAAGGGTAAAAAACTGCTAATTATAATATGAATAATTATATAATGGAATAGTGATGACATGTCATCCGCTGATATATCGTAACCAATCAATAAAATTAATACATTTGGTATTAATTTTAATTATTTAAAAATAATAATAAATGCCTGTATTAAATACAATATTAATTATTTATACATAATTAAAATTAATAACATGTGTATTAATTTTATTTGTTCTTATAATAGTTCAAAGAAATGAGGGGCAGAGACGTAAATCTAACGTTCGCCTTCGCTTTCATTTTCGTCTCCGTCCGCCAACAACGATTCTCAGGTGAACTCTTGTTCCTAACTTCGTATCTCGAAAGAAATTTACAATAAAAAAAGCACTTTATAATCATTTATAAATCCAGCTATTTGGATCTCGCTTTTGGAACATGTTCAAATTTGCAGTCCTTATTTTTGCAGGTGAAATGCAGCAAAACCTGTGTTGCAGAGAACTGAAATTGTAAGAATTGGACAATATGATCTCAATATTATATTAAAAATTCGTCTCTCATTTGCTTATGCAAGAAATTTTGACGTTGTTTCCTTTGTTTTTTCATGGAAGTATAGCGGTCGGGATTAGATATGGGAAGTACTGTGGAGTAGGGTGGAGTGGCTGTCCTGGCGAGAAACCGTGTGACGATCTGGACGCCGGTTGCAAGATTCACGATGAGTGCGTTGAAAAGAAAGGTATGAAGATGAAGTTGCTATGTACTTAACGTATTTGAGTGCGTTGCTGGTTTTATTTCGCCATTTGAGCTGCAATGTTCATTTCTTGAATTTGAAATTTGTTAATTCCAATTCCACCATTTTATGTGATTCTAATTTTAAAATATTGCCTTGCTGAATTTGGATATGAAGTGAACTATTGTTTTCTCTTGATTTGAT
>CATIWJ010036679.1:0-16230 GCA_949640765.1 Croton laevigatus | reverse complement strand
TATTACTTGGTTTCAATACTATTTTTTTATTCTCTTTTCTTTTTTTTTTTTCTCTTTTGTTTACTCCTTTTTTATATTCTCCTTTTTTTCTTTTTTCTTTTACATTGTTTTTTTCCTTTTTTTTTTACTTTTTTTTTCCTTCACTCTTTTCTTTTTCATTTTTCTTTATTTTTTTTACATTTTATTTTTTCCTTTTTTTCTTTTACTTTTTTATTTTTCTAATTTTTTTATAACAACATATAATGCAGAATAAAACGAAAAAAAATAAGGTATATGCCTTCGATAATACAAAATAAAATATAATATGAAGCAATGAATTTTTTTAGGAATAATATAATTTGTAACACAAATCTTTGGACACAAAATAAGATATATAATGCAATACGATATATAATATATATAAAAACAAAACAATGTGTATGTTTCATATCAATTTAAAAAAAAAAAAAATAAAAGTTATAAGTTTTAAATACATATTATTAACAATACATATCATTTATGTAGAAAAAATGAAAAAAAATTTTGATTCCTTGCTTTAAACCAATAAGTCACAAATGAGAGATAAATTATTCCATTTTTAGAGCAGATCGAAACAAACAAGAGTATATTCTATTTCTTTTTCCTTATATATTTTTTAATTATATTCCGTATGTCTGCACAAACCAAACACCACTTTAGTCTTTTTGTTTTAAAATGCCCCGGATCGAATTTTACGTTTAAAACAAGCAATTATGTTTTAAACTTCTGGAGCCGTTCTAAAACGATATAATACGGGACCCAAACGTATTAAATGATAATACGGCTAGAAGGGCTTATTTTGTTCCTTTCCTTCTGTCTCTCTCGCTGCACATCTCCAAATATTCAAAGAGAAAACAAATTGAAACCGCCGCAGCACGGCAGTTCCAGCAACTCAAGGCTCAAGCAGCAGCTAGCCGTTCCTCCTGCCCCCACGTCCGCCATTGGTCATCAACTCAAGCATTAGATACGGTACAGTTTATAAGGTAAGTCATATTATCTTTTAGATTCAATTTCAAGTTTCAACAGAGTTAGAAACTTAGAATTTGTTGCAATGGGTTTTTTATTATTTGATATTGGAATTGTGGTTTTGTTTCTTGAATTTTTATATTTATGCTTATGTTTTGAGTTAAATTTTCTAACTTGATGTTTCTGATGGGGTCGAGCAGCAGAGTTCCAACCAGCAGCTATCTCACTCACCGTCGGTCATCAAACTCCTGTAGCTAGCCGTTGCCGTTCTTCCACAGAGTTAGTTGCCCACCATATTTAGTCTTTGTTGAAATTAATACTTAATTTAGTCTTTGCTGAAATCAGTACTTAATATAATATACATGAAACTCTGCTTGATTAAATTTTTGATTGGGTGATGCAATCATGCAATTTTTTCAAAAATGAAGCTACAAAGATTCACAGAATGGCAATATGAGATTTTTGTTTTTGTTTTTTCTTTTTCATAGGACTTTTGTGTGTTAATTGTTATGGCTTTTTAATGTTTATATCTTGGACTTGGATAAGTATTCCTCTTATTGAATTTTTTAGTATTCATAAATATAAAAATGCCAAATTTTTGAAAGCATACCCGTATTAAGCGCGTATACGACCGTTTCCGTTTTTTTATAAGTCAACAGTATTTTCGCTGTTTATTTGACCTTTTTTGAACTCGGATGCTGAATTAAACACGAATGTTCCAAACTCCGTTTAAAACACATACCGAATTTAACTAACAGAACTATTTTCGGTCAATTTTGTCACAATTAGAATTTAGGGTGTAAAAGAGAGTTTCAAAAATTCGATGCAAAAGGTTCATTTTTTGAGTGTATTGGTAACTACTTGGAAAGGCTGAGGGTGTATATAGGCGTTTTTGTAAAAGGCAAAGGTCTGAACCATAAACCGCATTTTACTCTATTACTTGAAGCCACTCACTGGGTGCAAATTGTGTAGGCGGAGTGGTTAGTTGGTTGAAATGGTGGCGAGTGAGAGCAGCAGCAGTGTATCCATCTCTTTGGTTTGAGCAGGATCGCATTGTAAAGGTTGTTAATTCTGGTTTGCACATTATAACAAACAAGTGGTGTGCATTAGGAAGTAAATGGATGAATTATTGAAGAATCACTTGTTTGCAACTCATGCCATCACTGCTTTTGGATCCATCGCATTTGCCACAGCTGTTACTTATCCTTTTGATACTTTCAAAACCCTTATCCAGGTTTTTGCATATTGTTTTTTTTTTTTTGATGATTTTTGGAAGTGACTCATAAATAATAAATTTGTTTAACTTGCTAGTTTTCTTGAGTTGGTTTGCAGGTTGGTTCAAGCTCCAAGAAGCCATTAAATTTACATCAGGTCTTAAATAGAGTTCGTTCTTTATCAGGAAATTCAGGTTTACACTTGTCTACTATATTAAGTTTTTTTGGATTTTACATTGCTTTATCTTTTTGTGTTTATCCAAGAACTGTTTACATGAACATCTTTTCATAGAGTGAAGAAATGGTTATCTTTGTTGTTCTTTGCATCCTCAACTTTTGGACCATAAAGTCTTGGTTTATTGTTTTCGGGAGAGTGAAAAATTCTTGTAGTAATCTTCTTGTTTAACAATTAATACAAAAACAAGCAATCAAGTGTTAGGCATGAATGAGGAATACAAAAAGGATCATTGTGGAAAGTTGAAGAAGTTGATTTGGAACTATGATGGACAAATAATGGTAATTGATGTATAGTTTAACTTCAATTGTTAGAAGATTAGACATTACTAATTCAAATATGAAAAATGAAAAATAAATATAGCATGGATTGAAAATATGAAAAATAAATATCCTATCTTAAACTTGAATTTAATTCAAATATAGCATAAAGGGATAGCTTATGCTTGAAAGTTCATAGATTTCTTCAATATCAATCAACTTGCTTAATACTCCTATGTTTCTCCATCAACCTTTGATTTGTAATGGAAGTATTGTTTCACCACAGCCCCTTGCTTTTTATTATTAGATTTATTGTTATTATTATTATTATTATTAGTAGTAATAGTAGTAGTAGTAGTAGTAGTAGTAATAGTAGTATTAGTATTAGTATTAGCATTAGTATCCTAACATATGCATCCATGCATGGATTTTGTAGGCTTATATAGTGGTTTGGGATGGTTAACCGCTGGGAGAACACTTGGTATGGGAACTCGCTTTGGCATTTATGAAATTTTGACAGCTTTTTACAAAGGTACTCTTTTCTTTTTCCTCTTTTATTTTCAATTTTATGACAACGCTTGCTAATATGTGGAATTAGGAGAGCACTACTAATAGAGTAGTACACAGTTTGGCAAGGCCAAGATAATGACCTGGACCGATTCAGTCCAATTAGTCATCTTCAGAAATTCAGTTTCATTACATAGAATGAACCAAAATAGCTTTGCTCGGTCTCATTTCTACTGAACCCAAAAACTAAGCGCAAATATTTTAAAAATTATTTCAACCAAGTCAAATCAAATTTGATTTCATATATTATCCCGTTTGGTTATTCCTACATGGTTGGTTGGTTTGGTCAAACAAAACAATCCCACTAATTATTCTGTGAAGGCAGTGGATGTAAAAGGAGGCTATTGTAGACTTTTGCAAGCATGCATTTTGCTACAATTGGAATGGAAAAATATATGAGTGGAGGTTGTTTATTAGTTAATGTAAGCATATCACTTAATGTGATGACAAATTATCTATTTTATATATTTTCTCCCTAAGGATTGGGGTGCTGCTTGGCACTGACTGTTTAATCTGACCAAACCCTTTTGATATAAGTACATTTTTATGGTTCAAATTTTTGTTGCCACTAGCAATAAGAATAGTCTGCTAATAATCACCATGTATTCTAGTCCTAGCATCTCCTTTTTCTGTTAGTTTTCAGTTACATAGGTAATTTTGCTCGCCATTATAAATTGTTTTATAAATTTATTTATACTCAGCTTAGAATCTCTAGGGCTGTTAGTTATGGATGGTTTTGCAAATGCTTTGTGGCAAACACGAAAAATTCTATGCGTGATCAAAGATTTTTTCTAATGGGTAAGTGTGATCAAAGAGGTTGGAATCAAAATCATGAGGAAGATAATTGATGGTTCAAATTTTTATTGCCACTAGCAATAGGAATAGTCTGCTAGTATTCACCATGTATTCTAGCATCTCGTTTTTACTATTAGTTTTTGGTATTTACATAGGTTATTTTATACGCTATTTTAAATTGTTGGATAAATTTTCTGGAGCAAGTTTCAGTTTATGGGTTTCAATTGTTTTTCTGGTAGACGGACGAGAGGACAATTACATTTATGTCTCTGAGGCCCTCATGGCAGGAATGGCTGCTGGTGTAGTGGAGTCAGTCATAAGCTCGCCATTTGAGCTAATTAAACTCCGTGCTCAAGTTGCCTCTGCATCTCGCACTCCAAGGTTTACCTCTATTGCAGAAAATAGAGCTACTGCACCTTTAATTGCTAAATTACTATGTGGATATTCTCCAGATAAGATGGCATTGAACGATTCTGTTGCCCTTTTATCTACCCTATCTGCTAAACACCCAAATTTGGCTGGTGCCTTGCAAGAGTATCCATGGATGATGACTGGGTCTGGGAAAGCACCATCAGTCAGTGATGTTTGCAAGCCATCAAACATCATCTCTTTGGAAGGATGGGGTGCATTATGGAGAGGACTCCGGCCAGGAGTTGTTCGAGATTCTATTTATGGTGGGATATTCTTTTCCAGCTGGCAATTCCTGCACCGTGCAATGCTTGAGTGGAAGGCTGTTGGAATGGATCCTTTGCCTAGGTCAGGGAAGTCTTTCTTGGTACTTCTCTGTTTTCTGCTTTTTATTGCTTTTTTTTTTTTGGAGAATATGCTTTTTATTGCTTTTGTTACCATACTTATCTGTGATTTTCTTTCATTTCACTTCACATTGAGTTTCCCCATCCTGTGGAACAAATGAATTAAAATCAGATGAATGGCTGATATAGCCAAACAGACTGCTAATTCAACTTTCTTTTGATGCATCTCCTTTCGTTTTTGGAGTTCTTCACAAATTCACTTCTGCTATGCAGTAAATGAGATAATGTTTGCGGCATCACATAAAAGCACAATTCATTTTGAAGCATTGTTGCTCAATTCATTAGCCATCAGGGTGCATCTGTTTCATTTCATAGGATAGGATAGAACTGGAGTGTTGCAGCTTCAAGGAAAAGTATTTATTTGTTCTATTTTAATTTCCTCAAAAGTTATTATTCTTTATCAGGTCTGATGAAGAAATTGGGCCACTCTCTCCAATAGCTGTCAGCCTTGTAGCTGGATTATCTGGTTCTATTGCTGCTGCTGCATCTCATTGTTTTGACACTGCTAAAATTCGATCACAGTGTACCGTGATGCCCAGGGTATGATTATTGTTATAATCTACTTGCATGCTTATTTATAGCTCCGAATTGGGTATTGCTTTGCTATTATCTTCTAGTAAATTATAACACTTTTTGTAGTCTATACAAGTCATTGACTTGTTCTACGGGTGCGGCCACTGCCCACCAGCACCGAGTTCCCAAGTCATCGTACTCTTTCTTCCAATTGCAGCAGCTCGTATCTTCACTCTATGTGAAGGAGTTATTTATTTCTGCACATATATGATTGAATTCGTACATCTATAACACTGTCCAAAATATGGAAGTTGTATTATAAGTGGAAACATTCATAACCGAATCTGTCTTAATGAATAGGGAGCAAGAGGGGGACTTGTGCAGAGAAAGTGTGTGTGTCTCTTCTTGTTCTTTCACATGAACTGCAAAGCTAGACTAGACCAGTGATAATGCAATTACTTGAGGATAGATTTGTCCTTATTGACTGGCCCAGCCTCTGCTTCTTTATCTAAGCTTATGCTTTTTAACTTATTGTGTACAAGTTATGTTAAAATTATAAGTTGCTTAAAAATAAGTTAAAAAATGTTTCTTTAAATGCAAAAATAAGAACTTAAAAGTAGCTGTGAAGTGTCTTTAAACTTATAAGAAGCTTATAAAGATCTAAAATAGTTAAAATTACTAAAAAATCTTAGTGGCGTAGTGGGAGTGATATATGGAAGTTTAAATTAAGGGTATTCTGGTCTTTTGCTTGGTCAAACATCTCCTTATAAGGAGATTATTTATAAGTTATAAATACTAACTTTTGTATAAGTTCCTTATAAGTGAAAATTAAAATTTTAAGAAACACTTAACTTACCTCCTTATAAGTTAAAAACACCTTTTAATGCATTTCGACCAACTTATAAGCTCAAAGAAATAATGCTATAATACATACACTGCAGAAGTCTCACGTATCAAATCTGACTTTGAAGGGTGTCTTTTTGGTGTTGCTTTTATCAAAATCAATGAAGTCAAAATCGTTCCTCGGTTTTCCTCTTCTTGTAACCTTTTATGTATCTGGTTCTTATAATTCGTGAATGAACCAAAATTGTTGTTTTGTTTCTAAAAAGTCTATTGTTCTCCTGCAGCATATTTCTATGGAGAGGAGATTGTTAAAATGGAGACGACCAGGTAATTGGTTTGAGAGAACTACAGGTATCCACCCAGCAGACAGGAATCTCTTGTTCAATGGGATCTGGTTGCGAATGGCTCGTAGTGGGTTAGCTTCATTTTTTATTGTTGGGAGCTACTATTTGGCTGTTGATTATTTTGTTTCAGAATGAACCCAGAAAGGTTTGGAAGGGGAAAAGGATTCGTAACTTATAACATTCTATTGAGCAAGTGAAAACCAACTTAGAAGCATAAAGCTACACCTAACCTATGCAGAACTTATTCAAAATGAAGGCCTATTTTTATCCTTTTTTTGCCCTTTCTACCTGTAAATATTAATATAATCTGTTCTTTTTATTTTCTTGTAAACCAAGAGCTACTTAAGAGGCAGTTTGGATTAATGTAATGCAAATTTACAGTTATATAAATTTCGTTGATTCTGTTCCGGGTTAATTCTAAACTTGTCTTTCGGTAGTTATATCCGGATCCACAATCTAGAAATCAGTTTTTGAGCGCAATGTATCTCCGAAGAGATAAAAACAAAAATGACATTGTTTTCAAACAATAAATAAACAACCATTTGATGAATGCAGGTTACGGGACTAAAGATAATACAGCATCTTCTTTTTCCTTCCAAATAGCCAATTAAAAGAAATGAGGAAAAAAATAAGAAAAACATTATCCCTTTAGATATGATAGCTATGAAAATGCTCTCCCTCCCACAACTCAAGAATCCATTGTTTTGGACAAATTCTTCACATTTTTACCCTCAAACTCCAACATTATCCATTTCTTTGTCTTCAATTTGTAAAACCATCAACTCAAATGCTAACACTCTGCATAGACTTAGAGCTTCGCTCTCGGATTCTGATTCTGCCATACAAAAACATGAAGAAGAAGAAGAAGAAGAAGAGTACCAAGTGATTGCAGCAATTAGAAGCAATTACAATGAAATTGTTATTGTAGATACTGCAAAAGAGAGGATGTTGCTTCTTGACTCTACTCGTATGTATGTTTTTTTATTGTAATTAACATTTTTTCAATTGTCTTAGTGTATGTTTATGTTAATCATGATTTATGCAGATAATGTTCACAGTATTATTAATAAGGGTCAGAAATGGACTGGGTCTTATTGGGTATGTGCATTTCATGTCTTTTTAATTATTAATAATTATCATTTGATTTTTCTCTCTTCTAATAGATTCATTCATTTTGTTTTGTTTATGGATTAAGGATGAATTTGCGAGTTTACCAGCTATTATTCCAAAAGGTCCTATTGCAATTCTTGGACTGGTATTGAACTGTCTCTTGATCACCTTCTCTCTCTTTTCGTTTTTGACTAAATCCTCCATTTCGCCGGGCTGCTTAGGAAAGCGCTCGCCAAGGGGAATTTGCACTAATGGGGATTTGAACTAACGACTTATCTCGTGTGGTTCGCCCCAGCAAGTGTTTGTGAGCCACTTGAGCTACCCTACTTGGTTTGATCGTCCTCTTCAATTCAATCAAACATGACCCAATTAAATTACAACTAATTAAACATGATTTTCTAATTTATAAAGGGTGGTGGTACAGCTGCACACTTGATGCTTGACTTGTGGCCTTCATTACAGCTTGAAGGTTGGGAAATTGATCCAATAGTAAGTCTATAATAAAGCTTATCTTTCTGTTATCCAATAATTTTAATAACATTTTTGAATTGAATGTTTTAGTTGATTGATAAAGCCAGAGAGTATTTTGGACTATCTGATCTTGAGAAGCATACTGTGGCTGGTGGCATACTTGATGTTCGCATTGGTGATGCTCTTGCTCCCTCTCAAAATGATTATGGAAAATATGCAGGTAATTGTTTCTTTTGATTTCGAGATTGATTGGCATTGCATGTGCTTTTCTGCTTTTGGCTTTTAAAAAAGCACTTTTCAAAAGTAACATTTTGCTGCTTTTATAAAAACAATAAAAGAGTCCAAACAAACAGATGAATGATTGGCTTTCAAATTGAAAAGCTTTCAAAATGGCTCAAAAGCCATGCCAAACACCCATGTCATGTATGTCTGTGCTATTTTCATAAACAATAACTAATTTTTTCAGGCATTATCATTGACTTGTTCTGTGAAGGAGAAGTTCTGCCACAGTTACAGGAGGTACGTTACTGTTGTCACCGCCATATTTCTGGTACTTTTATCTTATGTGCCTGCCATTATTAATCTATTCTCATGGTTAGTGTCTGGTCTAGTTACTGTATTCATGTGCCAAAACTGTATTCATGTGCCAAAACTGTCTACCTACATTATTATTTGCTTCCCACCATGTTAGTAACATGGATGGAAGCAAATAATAATGGATTCATGTGCCAAACTATCTACCTACATTATTATAACATTATGTTACCCTACTAAGATTAACAACTCAATTTCACAGCCTGCAACTTGGTTGGATTTGAAGCATAGATTGATGCCCGGCGGTCGATTTATGGTGAATTGTGGTGGCAACAATGAAAATTTAGAATCTGTTGATTGGGTTCAAAATTCTACTGTCAAGGCATTATCTGAAGCTTTCCCAGGACAGGTAAATGCCATTTCCTAACCTTTAAAATTGTTCATGCTTTTTTTCTTCTTTTTTTTTTGAGTTCGTAGATGAGGTATTCGAACTATGGTCTCTAGATTGATGCACTTGACACTGAACTATACTTAATATAGAGGCATATGATGACAATACCCTGAACTTGTGAACCAAATTTGGTCTAAATATAATGCCCCATCCAAGAATAACAATTATTTGGTGGGTTCAAATTCAAATTGTGAAAATTAGGCTGATGGCTTAATGGAAATTAAATCATGACAAATGCTTATTACCACTAATCGAACTGTTAGGTATGCTTAAACAAATGCTTATTAGGAATAAGCTAATGGTATTAGGTTTGATGTGAAACAGGTTAGCTGGAAAATAATGCCACAGGCAAAAGGTGCAAATTATCTTGCATTGACAGGACCTTTGCCAGATTTTTCTTTTTGGTCTTCTAAACTTCCACACCCTTTAAGTGAAACTGTCTCCCAGTGGAGGCCTTGTCATTTTGTTGCTTGAAACACATTATTTTTCTCCCTTTAATGTTATGAAATACTGGTGTCCTAAGAGTGTCCCACAAATTCAACTCCGCCTAAATTGACTACTGAGCAACATGGTGCTTGAATTTTGTGAGTTTTTATATTTAATATTTTACTGTTCATTCCCATATTATCCGATTTTTATTTTCCTTATCCATTAATTTTCTTTTCATTAAAAAAAAAAAAAAAAACAACAGTAAAAATGCAACAAAGGTAAATAAAGAAGGGGGACTGCATATCTCTCGTCTCCACCATTTCCCATTGCAGTACAGCAGAAAGTATGGTACATATGTGTAAATTACAACAGAGCTGTCCCTTTAAAAAGACTGGGAACTAGCTCCGTTAATTCGGTGATCTCTCTCTCTCTCTCTCTTCCAGACGCTAAGAACACCTACCCATTCTCTGTACAACGCAATCCTAAAGAAAAACAAGTATCACTTCAGAAAACAGTAGGTCTTGTAACAAAATGCACATGCTGCAGCTGCAACAACAAACTAAATGTGGACACCATTGCAATTGCTAAATAAATATACCATCTGCTGCGATTTTGGCATACTTTGCTGCATTCCCATTTTGGCAAACGTTTACTTTTTGTATTGTGATGCCATTCACAATTCCGTTATGCACCTTGTGGCCTTGCAAGAGACAATCTAATTGGTTGCATGCTGCTGCTATTAGCCCTACATATTAACACCAAATGGGACATTTCAGAAACCCATTGTTTAGTTCCAAATAATTCTTAAAAGTGTTTCCCAATAGATACCTATGAATAATGGAGATGGTTTTCCTGGTTTTGATTTATATTCAGGATGGAACTGAGCACCAATGTAGTACGGATGATTTGGCAGCTCAACAATCTGTAAAATAGATAGACCAAAATCAACATTGGAAGCACTCGACATGAAATTCGTTTTTATTAAGCTGCAAAGACGTACCTCCATTCGCTGACGGGTTTCATCTTTGCCTGTGAATGAGAGCCCGGCATCTTCCAAATGGGTGACCATATCCGGATTTACCTCGTATCTATGTCGATGTCTCTCATCAATAAAACTCCTATTTCCATATCTGAAAAAATCCATATCACAAGAGTTAGCAGCTCAAGAACACACACGAATATACCATCGATATTGCTTCATATTTGAATGACTTTTAAATCTTGCTTTTTTTTTTTTCGTCACTCCATAATTCATATACTTACAATTTGGCAGATTTGCATTCCATGGTTTGGAAATAAGTTCTTCTCGACCCGAGACGCATGGTGCCTCCCATATGTGTTTTGGATCCCTGTTGAAAGGGACTAACAAAATTAGATGATTGTTTCTATTATAATTCAAAACTCAGGGAAATGCGGTTCAAACCTCGGGCATGAATATGACACAAGGATTCTTTGCGTTGGGATTGAATTCAGTGCTATTAGCATCTTGCCATCCAAGAATAGATCTTGCAAATTCAATGACTGCAACTTGCATTCCTAAACAAATACCAAGATATGGAACTTTATTCTCTCTTGCATACTTAGCAGCCAAAATTTTTCCTTCGACACCTCTATCGCCAAATCCTCCAGGGACAAGAATGCCATCTGCGCCCTGAACATGGAGAGAAGTCAGATGGGTTTCCTAAAGAAGTTATAATTTACGAAATATAGGATTATCGAGCAACAAAAACCTTCAATAACTTCCATGCAACCTTATGAGCATCCGGATTCTGCAACGAAAAAAAATTCATGTCAAGATTTGAAATGACGCAACATTTAAATCTATATACTGCATAGGCTCTCAGGATTCCGAATTAGCATACCTCTTTCGCCATTTGATTCTCGAGGTCACAAGCAGGAATCCAGTCTATGACAAGTTTCTTACGGCAAGCAACACATGCATGCATAAGAGCCTGCAGCCCACATTAAGAACATTATACTATTGGATATATGAACTCAAATTGGAAAAAATTTGAAACTTTTCAAGTGATTATAGGCGAGCACACCTTTGTCACTGAGAGATAGGAATCTGAAAGACATGTATACTTCCCGACTATGGCAATTCGGACCTGTCAAATTCATGGTTTACGAAAATAATTTCAAGCAACAATCATCAAGAAATTTCGAAACATTCGACATTTGAAATTTTACTAGCACCAACCGGTTCATGCAACATGTCACAAATATCAGCTCGAGTAGTCCAACCCTTTAAATCAGGCTCTCTAGAAGTGCTGAAACAATATTATGAAACACAATTAGATGAGGATCCAAAGCTACATGTAACATCATAAGCATTCACCAAGAAAAGAGGAGGAAATACAAACCTAAGAAGGTTCAGCACTCTCAAAATTGCTTCATGTGCCTTCTGATCCTAATAAAGAAGAAACATACCCAAATGCTAGTTATAAGAATCACAAGTTTTTCAAACTAACAGTAAAAATAATCTCACTAATGCCAAAAGAGTACATACTCTTAGCAGTAAAGGGATTCGCCAAATGTTGGGAACATCATAAAGAGTGACAATATTTTCGGCCTGAAAAACGTTACTTAACTCCATCAAATCTTGCAAAGTACATTTTGAATTCAAGCAATATTCGTAACGATAAAAGAGAAGGGTCAGTGGTTTTGATGATCGCACCGGGACATGGCAAAATTGAGAGAGTTTCATCTTTACATTGTCATCAAGTGCCTGCCAAAATGGATTCATATTCAAAATATGAAAACAAATATAAGTGTGCTTGTTTGTGAATGTGTAATAGAATTAGATATATACCGATGTACTGCGACAAGCTAAGATATTCGGTGTCAAACCTAAACCTCTCAATCCCCGAACACTGTGCTGAGTTGGTTTAGTTTTCTGAAAGAGAGTATATAGCTCAATATTAGAGACATTGAAATTGATTAATTTGACAAAGACAGAGAAACCCTCTGAATGTACCTGTTCACCTACGACATTTAAAACAGGAACGAGGCTAACATGAATCAAGCAGAAGTTACCAGCTCCTGAAACATAATACAAAATGCAAAAGTTAACTAACTAGACCACATAACCAAGTATGGATTCATAGCAACTTGTTTAGTTTCTTACCCACGCGATAGGAGAATTGTCCGAGAGCTTCAATAAATGGCATTGATTCAATATCTCCTATAGTGCCACCCAATTCAATGACACAAATATCAGCAGGACCTGGCTTTCCATCTACTGGTATCATTGCTGCTCTTTCTATCCATTCTTGAATTGCATCTGTGATATGAGGAACAACCTAAAGGGTGCAAGAATTATAAAAAGAAATTAGAAAACCATACTTTTTTTTTTGGATATAAAAGAGGCCACTAATGTATCGAGGAACATTGTGGGCTACACAATAGACAAGCGTAGCCCTCCCCTCTGAACCAAATTGGTGACAACAGGAGTAATCTAATTTGAGACCTCCAAATATTAAAATTTATGTGGCAGAAAAACATCCTTTTACAAATGTGTTAAGCAATAGTGAAGTAAATACCTGGACAGTTTTTCCTAGGTAATCCCCTCTTCTTTCCTTATCAAGAACAGCCTAAAAAAGGGACAAAAATCCATTTATTTTCTTCATTCTGCTACAGCAGATAAAGAAGAACAGGGGAGTAGAAAGACATGCCTGGTAAATTTTTCCTGTAGTGATATTATTGTCTCTTGTTAGCTTGATATCTAGAAATCTCTCATAATTTCCAAGGTCCAGGTCCACCTTTCAAACAACAAAAAAAAGTCATTTTCTTCCAACTTTTCTACATATTTCAACACCTTCTTATCCCTTCTCTTTTTTCATTTCACACCTTAATCCCAAGAAGGATAACAAGAACAAAGTATATTTCATAATTAGATTCACAGAGTTAGGATCTGATAGATTTACAAGAGATTAATAGAAAAAATAAAAATAAAAATAATTGAGGGAATATTATAAATATATATATATATACCTCTCCACCATCATCCAATACAAAAACTTCACCATGTTCAAAAGGTGACATTGTTCCAGCATCAGTGTTTAAGTAAGGATCTGAATTCAGAAATTGAAGTAAATATATAGTGAGCTACGAATCTTTTATTTTCTTTTTAAATCTCAAAAACTGAAAATAAAAAGAAAAGAATCTGAAGGGTTTTGGATTAAATTGAACTAAATTAACTGTAGTTGGATAAAACTGTAATAAAAATGAAATCTGCCAAAGAATCTTTAGTAGCACTACCAACAGAAAACCTACTAACCATTCAACCAAAAAAAAAAGTTAAAATTGTTAAAGCACATTAATGAAAGGCATCACAAGTCAAAAAGATTTATTACTTTGGTAAAGGAAAAAAGAAAGCCTAAAAAATTGAAAATGGTACCAAGATTTCAGATTTTCTATACATTTTATAAACAAAATCAAAAACAAATTTTTTTTTCTCAACAGCAGAAGAAGATGGAGGAGGAGACAGAGCAAGAAGAAAATGACCTATTTTAATGGAAGTAACACGATGCCCACACTCTTTAAGAAGAAGGCCAATACTACTTGCTGTAACTCCTTTACCCAATCCACTTACCACTCCTCCAGTCACCAACACATACTTCATTTTCTTCATTATTTATTATACGCCGACCTAATTTTTTTGCCCCACATTGAAGAAAATAAGAAAAAATGAGAACTTTGAATGCCCAACAGAACAAAACAGAGGAGAAAATGAAAACCCAGTTAAAGGAAAAAGAAAAATGATAAGAAAACTCCAGAAATGGAAAGTTTATACTAATGTTAATGTTGTTTTCAGTTTATTTTAAACAACCTGCACAACAAGAAGAAGAGCCTCTGTAAAGTTACAAGCTTTTTGTTTCACAGAGCAAAACACCATGAAAATTTGGGAGCTCAAGAACCAGAAACAGGAACTGAAACAGAGAAGAAAGAAGATGAAGAAGACGAAGAAGATGAAGATGGAGAAATGAAGTAATGAATGAATGGAGATTGGTTGCAGTTGTCGGCCTTTTATAAAGACGAGGGAACGCTTGTAAATGGAAATTTAATAAATAAATAAACCAAATTATAATATAGAATAATAGAAAAATTTGAAATGTTTTATTTATTTATTTTTCTGACAACGTAAGGATTTTTCCATTAAAAAATAAAAAGATTTTGAATAAATAAAAGGGTTTTTGTTGGTATTACCACTGTAACCTTGTGAAGCCTGAACAGAGCCCACTTTCAAAATTTATACTCAAAGACTAAAAACTTATTTAGTCATGCAATTTTTATACTAATATTAATAATTTATCTCTGTATTTTGTTAATATATTTTAAAAGTTTACACTTTTTTATCTATTCAGTTAAAATATATTTCCCTCCAAAATTTCAAGTATATATACTACCATATAAAATATTGTACTGGTGTATTAATATTAAAATATTATAGTAGTATTTTAAACGTCTTTCATTATGTTACTATTTACTACCTCCGTCTTTTGGAGTAGTTTACATTTTCTTTTTGGGGTATCTTTTTTTATTGTTTATATTTCCATTTATAGTAAGTTTTGTAATTATTTATTAGTATTATTTTTTTATTGGTATTGGTGAAAAAGTAAATGATGTAAAGGATTAGTAATTGTTTATTATTATATGTGTATTGGTATTGGTAATTTCTTGGTATTTATATTTTTAGAGTGTAAAGAATTCAAAAAGACAAAGGTAGTACTATGTATATCTCTGTGTAATCTATAGATATTTGTTTAAAATGTTATATCAAATCATATATAAAATTACTTGTTTTGATCGAGCCCATGAAATTATTAATGGGCCAACACTTTAATATTTTCTTATATATTTAAGGAAAATGGGAATATATAGCATTTTTCAAGTTTGAATGTAGTAAATAGCACAAACTTTTCAAAATTAAGTAAATAGTACATTGATTATTAAAAATACTTTTTTACCCCTTTGATTAAACAAGGAAAAAAAAAGACACGTCTTCTCCTCCTCTTCTTCCTTCGCTGCCGCCTCTCCCCCTCCTTCTCTCCCCCTTCTTTTTCTTCTTCTTCTTACAATTTTCTTCTCCTGTCCTTCTCCTCCTCATTTCTTTTGAGTTTTGTTCAGATTTTTGTTTTTTTTTTAATTTTCATTGGGTTTTGTGTTTTTAAATTGATGGTTGTGTTGATTTTCGATTTTGTTGTTGTTCAAGGAGAAGATGGTGGCTAGATTTTTTTTTTCCTTTTTTTGGCTAAGAAGGCTGTTTTATATACTATATGTACCACTAGTATATATATATATATGTACTGGCATATGCACCACTGGTACATATGTTAGTACTATATATACCATTGGAGTTGTTTATCATTATCATCATCTTCTTCTTCTCCCTCATTTTGATATTTTGTTTTTCTTTTTCTTTTCATTTGGATTGTATATTTGAAGAGATGGTTATATTGATTTTTTGATTGTATTGTTATTTATGGAGGAGAGAGTAATAATTATGGTGACTAGAATTTTTTTGAGAAACAGATGCACATATGTACCATTGCCATATGTACTGGTATATGTATCATATATACTGATATATATTTCATATGTACTGGTATATATGATTCATATGTTAGTACATATAGCTCATATATATTAATATTTTATAGTTCACA